>CATIWM010093298.1:0-18029 GCA_949671775.1 Mallotus repandus | reverse complement strand
AATAACTATATATTTAATTTAAAAATATTGTTTTGTTTAACTTCTTATGTACAATAATTCTAGTGAGATAAGACATTTCATGTATTTCAAGATAAGCTCGTACTGTTAATAATTCATAAGGGAAAATAATTGCAAAATACAGATATATAAATAAATGGCCAAATACACCATTTCACTCTTGAATTTTTACTTATTGACCTATTTCACCTCCTAACTTTTATTTTTTTCTATAACACATTTAAATTTCTATTTTGGATCTATAACACCTTTACTGAAGCAAAAGGGAACATGTGCTTGAAAATCGCTATGTGACATGGAAAAAATGCTGAGCTGGACAAATAACTCTTTTTTTTTCCCTTTTTTTTAATCCAATTCATATGCAAACAACGCAAAGGAGACAAAAGCAAAACCAAACCATCGATGATTCCACCGCGTCCCATCCCCACTTCCACAGCTCTGTCGTTCTCATATCTTAAGTGCCACCGTCGTCCATCAACATCAGCCTCATCGCGGTTCGTCAGCATTAGCTCCAACGCCGTTCATCATCATCAACGACACCACCACCCTCCTTCCCTTCCTTTCTCACAGCCTAACCCTCTTTATGTTGCTCTTCTTCGCAGCAACTATTAATTCCTTGTGTTCCTCTTCTAGTGCCTCAGCTTCTTCAATGGGCTCCTCTGGATCTTATTCCACAAAATCATCCTCACCATGATCTTCTAAGTCCACACGATCAGTATATTCCTCATATCCCTCATCACCACAGTATTCGTCATGCACAGGTAGAGTATCTTCTCCTTGCAACTCATCTTTAATATGTTCTTCAGTGTCAACCGTCTTAACTGTTTTCTCTTCCTTTATCTCAACATTCTTAATTCCTTCATTGACATTCTCTCATTCATCCATACTGCTCAGTTCTTGATTCTTATAGAGCTCAACAGCCTCATTATAAGAGACATCCACAACCATTGCATCTTCTTCTTTAACTTTATCATCTTCAACTACAATTGCTATTATATTTGCAGATTCAATTACAGGCTCCTTAATTTCTATAATATTTTTCCCCTTCTCCACAGACTCTTTAACATCTTCAACAACAAATTCCCCAACTTCACAATTAATTCCTTCCTCTTTAGTGGATTCTTCCCCAACAGTATCAATAGCAGGTTCCACTTCTTTTCTTGCACTTTCCTCATCCTTACCCTTCACAAAATCCTCCTCTGTTTTCGGAGTCTCCTCAGTAGCAACTTCTATTGTACTAGGAGTTTTAGCCTTCTCTGTTGCTTTATTAACTACCTTTGATTGAGTTTAATGCTGGAAGTGGTGCAAAAAATTAAGTGTGTGTTAATAAAATTGTTCATCTTTATCTTGCTCACCAACTGCTTGATGCAATACCAAAGAAAGAAATTTTCTTTGTCTTCAAGATTTGTAGGTTAATCTTGTTGCTTTTTTTTAATTTTACTGCTATTGTGTGTATTATGATGGATATGGGTGGCAGTGATGTCAGCTTAGTGGAGAAGGATGGTGTTCAAAAAGGTTGCAGATGGTGGTGGTGCAAATGGAGGTGTTGGAGGAAAGAAGAAGAAGAGAGCCTCCATGTTTTTTGAAACCTCCCTTAAAATTGTGAAGGTTGACAAAAGCAATTTATAGAGGTATGTCACAAGTGTAATGCAATAACACTTTAATGGAGAAAAAAAAAACAAAACTAGTTTCTTTAGATGAGCAAGGGAGCAGAAGAATCACATATGAAAGACAGTAGCATATGTCTGTGAGAAGAAACTCTTCTTCTCTTTGTTCAGTACAAGTGAAAAAAGAAGATTTGTTAATCTGGTTCTGCTTTTTACCACCTCAGCATGATTTTTCTTTCTTACACACTTCCCCTAGTCTTCATACACGCGCATTGACATGTTGGCAAGCCATAGGTTAAATAAGAACAAATACTAGTTGGCCAAGTCTGATATGGGTCAAAAATAAAAATTCAGGTATGAAATAGGAAAAAATGAAAGTTGGGAGGTGAAATAGGTCAATGAGTAAAAGTTCAGAGGTCAAATAGTGTATTTGACCATAAATAAATAGTAAAAATGAAGAAGATAATAAACGTGTACGCATTAGCATTGAAACCTCTGATTTTCTTTTGTAGCTGCTCATCTTCCTTAAGTAAGAAGGGATAATTTTTATTATTTTTAGCCTCAAATCGCCCATCTGCATATTTTTTTGTCAATTTATTTTTTAAATAAGTGGTTATTCCACTTAAATTTAGGTTTTATTTTATTTTTCGTGATTTCATCATCTTGTTGCGGCGTTTGGTTTTCGTCGTCTTGTTACGACGTTTTATTTTTTTTCTTGTTGTGACTTTTTCTTTGTGTGGGTAGTTCAGACAGACAAAATATATTAGATCAGACAGAGATAGTGAATCAGATAATGGTCATTAGTATGTTGTAGAACTAGAGTCATATATATTTTAGTCACTATTGTATTATTAAATTTGTAGGTTTTGAGCTGATTTATTATATTATTAACCTAGGTGTTGTTTCATCATCTACGGTTTTTAGCGAATTTATATTTATATTTCTATCAATGTATTGCTAGTTTGAATTAATAGAATTATTTTTTTTTCAAAAAAATGAAAAGACAAATAAATCACAAGGTACAATAATTGAAAATATACAGATTGATCAGTGCTTTCATTGAAACAAATATTTTTTCATGCAAAATATATATTACTAATAAAAGTTCTTCTAAAAAAAAAAGCTCTCGATTCTTCTTCTCTATTTCTCCTATAACAACAGTTCATATAGCTTCTTCATAGTGTATCAAGGATTTGGGTGGTTTTTTTGTTAATTTTTAACAAAAAATCACCCAAATCCTCTGGTTTTCTTAGTCTGTTAACTATTTTTCTTAGTTTGTTAATAAATAATTTAGTGATAGCTCTTAATAGTGTTATGATAGCTTTGATAGCTTTTGATAGTGTGTTTTGTAGACGGGTCTCATTGGTTCTCATGTAAAAAGCCATCAACAAACACATGGAGGAGAATTGATTGACAAAGCTCACTCATTTTATTCTATAGCCCCTCGCTGGACAGCAAGAGCCATAACCAACCATACTATTTTTTTCTCAAAGCTCTATTACTCTTTCAAACTACTTTGTAGCATTGGTTTATCTACTCACCAACAAAAACGACAATCTCATAACCATTGTTGGCTTATTGAGTTCGCCGAAACTCATTCTTGAGCTCCTCTATTTTCAGTCATGGCTGCTGATGTTCTTGTCTTCTCTTAGCACTCCTAGGGTTCTCTAGAGAAGATAATGTATGTGAGTTATGGGCTAATGCTAGTATGTAGGTTGTTGTTTGGATGTAGGCTAGTCTTCACTTATTTGTTGATTAGGCCCTTTTGTAATGTCTTAGCTTTCTAATGTGTTAATGAAAGCTTTTATGATTGTTCAAAAAACAAAAGTTCTCTTATCCTCACGCAACCATTATTTTTCTTCTCAAAAAATTAACCTATTAGAGTGTGTATTGTTCACGTACCTATTTATATAGAGTCGGCTTTAGTACCACTTATCATGAGAACATTATATTCCTCTCAAATAACTAATCTATTATAGTGTGTAGTGCCACATTTATCAATTTAAAATCTTCCGACTTTCTTTTCAATGTGAGATCGTGATACTATGCCAAAAATTAAGTAGTCTAATAGTATAATTTTTTTCAAAATATTATTAGATTAATTAAGAGTTTCATCCTTACACATCCTTTCCCAATTTAAAAAATAAGAGTAACTAAGCCAAATTAATTATTCACTAAGAAGAGACTTAGGAAAGGTTGGTCATTTAAGTTTTATTGTTATATTATTTTTTCTTGTATGGTAACTTTTCCATTATAATACAACCTCAATTTCATGTTAAAAAATTTGTTTGATACGTATTTTTAATAAATATATTACTATTAATTTCTATTTGTTACTCGATTAACCTGTCTAAACCTTAATACTAAATGTTTCAATATGTAAAAAAAATTAATACAAAGTTTGCTAAATTTAATCTCCATTAAATAAGATAAAATTCATTTCATAAACCAACAATTTAAATTCTATATCTTATAATGTTCTTGGAAGAAAATAACCACTAGATATCCTCCTCATTAACTTAATACTAGTAGCTTTATTTAGTACATATGAGAACTTAAGCCACCTTGATAGATAAGGAAAAAGTTTAGTTCTTTTATAAAAAGAAAAATCTATACACCAATAATCATAACCATATAACATTTGTTATTTTCATATAAGTAATGTTTTGAGTTTGAACCGTAATATATATAATTGTGTTAAATTAATTGTTGACAGACTTTTATAATCATTATAAGTTTATATGAATCTAACTGAATTAATTAAAATTAACGAGCTTGTAGTATTGATGATTTAGACAAAACTTTAATACTAATTTCCATGTTTATATAAGGCCTAGATATGGAGTCACAATTTACAAACTCAAAGAAACAAGAATTATATTGAGAGAATGATGAGTGTGAAAAATGCACTGTTTTAAGCACTCAAAGCATTAGGTTTAGGTGTAAGTTCAGTTACATTTATGTTTCTTTTGTTTAGCTTTTCTTCAATTAGGCACTTTTTGCATGATTCGCATGTTTATTTGTTTTTAGTATTATTTCATGTATTTTTGAATTTTTCAGCACTACTTCTCCTTGCACCATTCTGGACATTCTTGACTCCCATGCAACTTTCTCCATTGTCCTTTATTTCCTAAATGCATAAAAATTAATTAAAAATAAATGAAATAATACTAAAAACAAATAAACATGCAAAAAGTGCAAAAAGTGCCTAATTGAAGAAAAACTAAACAGAAGTAAAATAAATGTAACTGAATTTACGCCTAAACCTAATGCTTTGAGTGCTTAAAACAATGCATTTTTCACACTCATCACTTTGCTAAGCTCCATAATTTAAGGCTGAAGAATGTGAGAAGGATAAAAAAATGTACTTTCTTAACATAGAGACATAAAAATATTGGATGAATCCGTAACAACTCAGGTGGCAACACCAATTTATAAGTCACATTGCCAACTGTGGAGTAAATCTCGAAGCGTCCAATATACCTTAGGGCTATCTTACCCTTCTTACTAAATTACCCATTTCATTAGTGACACCGTTAGAAATACCTTCTTGGGATTTATAAAACCCTTGTATCAGCTAAAAGCTATCCACAAGCTCTGTTGAATCATAGGAATCTTTTCTGAAGTAACTTGCAATAATTTTAGCCCTAGTATCTTCCTTTCACCAAATTTATAAGATAAAAGGTGACTTGTATTTCCTACCATATAATGCTTTATATGGATCCATTCCAATACTTGCATGATAATTATTGTTATATGCAAATTGAATCAAAGGCAAGTACAGATCCATTGTTCACCAAAGTCCATTACACACATTCTCAATATATCTTGTAGTCTTTGGATGGTTCTTTCTAAATGACCTTCCGTTTGAGGATGAAAAATTGTGCTAAAGTTAAGTCTCGCACCCAATGCTTTATGCAGCTCTTGCCAAAAGACTGAAGTGAAAGCAGCTCCTCTATTTAATACTATACTCTCAAGTACACCATAAAGACACACAATTCGGATGATGTACAACCTAGCCAACTTATCTGTAGTATAAGTCTTCTTTATCGAAAAAAGTGGACTAATGTGGTTAGCCTGTTAACTATTACCCAGATAGCATCATAACCTATAGTTGTACAAGGTAATCTAGTCACAAAATTCATAATAGTCATATCCCACTTCCACTCTCGGATAGGTAGTTGTTGCAGTAATCCTTAGGGTATCTAATGTTCTAATTTCACCAGTTGATATGTGAGACACTTAGATACAAAATCTGTAATGTCTCTTTTCATTTCAGTCCATTAATAAAAATCTTTCAAATCATAATACATCTTGGTAGAATCTGGATGAACACTGTATGTAGAAAATGAATTTCTTCTATAATATTCTTTCTCAAGTAATCCACATCTAGCATACACAATCTTATATCTCAGTGCAGTACACCCTCACTGTCCATCACAAAATCTCTCAATTGACTTTATTTAACCTTTAATGTTATTCGTTGTAACTATGGGTCCCTTCTCTAAGCTACCTTAACTATTTCCAAATATATTGATCTTACTCTAAATTGAGCCAACAACCATCACTTGGTTATCCTTTACTATAATCTTGATAAATCAAAGCATGCACTTTTTTAATAATTGGTTTCCTCTCCAAGCTGATGTGTGCAAGGCTTCTTGCTGACTTCCTGCTTAAAGCACTAACTACCACATTAGTTTTGCTTAAATGGTATAAAATAGAGCAGTCATAGTCTTTCAAAAGTTCCATTTATCTTTTTTCTCTCAAATTTAGATCCCTCTACTGGAAAATATATTTTAAGCTCTTATAATCTATATAAATCTCACATGTTACACCATATAAATAATGTCTCCAAATCTTGAGTGCAAACACTACTGCTGAAATTTTCAAGTCATGAGTAGGATAATTGGGCTCGTGCTTCTTTAATTGACGTGAAGAATAAATTACCACTCTTCCATTTTGCATCAGTTCACACTCCAATCTTACTCGAGAAGTATCATAATACACTATATACCCCTCATTACCCAAGGGTAACGTCAACAGTGGAGCTGAGGTTAACGTATCTTTGAGTAATTGTAAATGCTCCTCATATTTATCGATCCATAAAAATTTAGCATTCTTCTAGGTCAACCTTGTTAAAAGAGCTACAATTTTGGAGAATTCCTTTACAAATCTCCAACAGTAACTGACTAAGCCTAGAATTTGTGACATTCATGGGTCTTAGCCATTCTGTAATGGCTTCAGTCTTTTTAGGATCCACTTGATCCAACTAAAACTTTTATGTAGAAAATTTGGCATATGGTTAATGCTCTCTCAAAGTATGAAATACCATTTTCAAATGCATAGCATGCTCCTACTCACTCTTATAAAACTCCAAGACATCATCCATAAACACTATTACAAATCGATCTAAGAATGGCCTAAACACTCAATTGATCAAGTCCATGAAAGCTACTGGGACATTTGTCAACCCAAAGGACATTACTAAAAATTCATAATGGCCATATCTCATTTGAAATGTAGTCTTGGGTATATCTACACTTTTAATCTCCAATCAATCTTGGAGAAACATTGGGCTCCTTGAAGCTGATCAAACAAATCATCAATTTTCAGGATAGGATACTTGTTCTTAATAATGACTTTGCTCAACTATCTATAGTTTATATAAAAAGGCTACCATCTTTCTTCTTTATAAATAAAATTGGTGCTCCCTAAAGTGATATCTAGTAATTCTTATAACTATTCCTTAACCTTTTTAACTCAGTAGGTGCCATCTTATAAGGTGATATTGAGATAGGATTCATATTAGGTACAATGTCAATATAGAATTCCATCTCTCTTTCAAGTAGCAATCCTAGTAACTCTTTGAGAAATACATCCGAAAATTCATAAAAAAATTGGCACATTCTTAATTGTCCCTTTATTTATTTTCATATCTCTAATCACAGCTAAATAGCATTGACATCCCCTTTTAAGCATCTTTCTAGTTTTAATTACATAAATAAAATATTGAGGCATTTAGCTCTTATTGCCTCTGAATCAAAATTCTATATCATTTGAAATTCTAAAAATCACACTTTTCTCCTTACAATTAAATGTAATATAGTATTGGGCCAACAATCCAACCCTAAAATCACATGAAAATTAATTACATCCAATAAGACTAAATCTGCAAATGACTCTCTACCTTCCACCAACACTGGACAAGATGGAAAAACTATCTTTTTCTAACTCATCACTGAGGAGAGTTACCACAGATAATGGAACTGATAGTTTAGATGGTTGTCATCCCATCTACATAAGATACAAAAAGAATATGATGCACCAATATCAAGTAAAACTCTAGCATCAAGATAACATATTGGAAGAGTACATGCAATAACTATATTAGATAACTAGGCATCTTAAATGAGTAAGAGTGAAAACTTGAGCTTGTTTTCAGCCTTCTTATTAAGAAGTAGCTGGCTATATAAATCCTTGGCCTCTTTATTGAGAAGTAGATGGTTGTATAAATTTTTGGCTATTAGATCTCCCACTGGATATACCTCCTAAACCATTGCCTCGCTGGCTCATATACCAAGTGCTACCCTACTAGGGATACATCAATGCATAGAATTACGGAAGGGCCTTATGCACTGACTGAGCAACTGTGGCAGTTGAACCCTATGGGCATGCTTGCTGATAACCAAATTAGGACATGATTTAGCAATTTGCTCAACTTGACCACATCTAAAACAAACTCTTAATGGTAGGTGGCAAAGGCCTTAATGTACTCAGCCATAATTAGAACATGCATTAGGCCCTGAGTCTGTACTACCATACCTTGAACTCTGACTATTACTACTACTAGCCCCTAGCCCAAATCTAATGGTCTTATTACTTTGTCGACTATATTTTTCACTCTTATGCCAATAATGACTTCTGTAATTCTCTTAGGAAGTACTGCCAGTTTGCATACCAACACTACTTATTTGAAATACCGACCGACTACTGAGTATTATGAACACCAGTTTTACTGCTACCACCATTCATATACTAATCGGGAATTGTACCATGCCTTATATGTTGCCTTTCAAATTGTATTGCCTCTTTATTAACACTCTTCAAAGTGTGGCCCTCTATACAAATTCCTATATATATCGGTCCAAACCTAATCATATATAAATCCACCACTCGATGCTCATCTCTCATGAGGTCCTCTACATGATGTGACAATCTAAAAAACTCTCTATTGTAGTCTTTAACTAATTTGCCTCCTCTATTGATATGTAACAATTGCCATCTATAAGCATCCCTTGTTGCAAGTGGACAAAAAAAACCTAAAAAATTGACCTTTGAACTCTGTTAGGTCATGGTGTCCATATGAGGCTATATGGACTACATGAACCAATCTTATGTTATTACCTGTATTGATAGCTCAATAATAAGAATCCTTTAATAGTCAGTATACCCTATTTTAGTCCTTAACACAATAGTATTAATGAAGTTCAAGGCATCTTTGGTTCCATCAAAGGAAACTCTTCCAATTTTGGAGTACAAAAGAAGAGCATCAACATCTATTATTCCATAGTTTCTCTATTGAAGCATTTGTTGTACTAATAGCATAACATGATTAATTGCAACTGAGCCTCGATTTATTCCTAGTAGGATCTACTTTTTGGGATACTTGTTCTACTTATGATTGTTGCTTTTATCTTTTAGTTATTGCTGCTACTCCTTTTTCTAACTGGTTGGGCAGGAGCTGGAGCTTCATCTAGGAAAGAATGCTCATCTTCATTATGTGCTGCCTCAATAATAAGAGCATTTTGCATTTACCTCATTTTGAAAAAGACAGAGGAATCACAAACTTTAAGATATAATAAGGATACTAACATATATTCAGAATTTTAAAGACAATGATGACAACAAGCGACATTTATCAACCTAATTACCATAGTGTTGGCCAAATTTTGATTTCAGAAAAATCGCAAGCATGCCAGAGGAGCAAGTTTTAATAAGAATTATCTAGTAATTCTTATAACTATTCATCAACATTTATCTGCTCTTTGCTTATGCTTTGTCACTATGCTTCGCGAAGCGATGACATCTGTCCACTAGCCACACACTAATGTTAATTTTAATCACTTGATGAACTTTGAGGTAAACTCAAATAATTTATCTAGCCAAATGCCTATTGACTTGATAAGTTTGGTTATCTCCAAAGATTTCATTTACCTTATGATATTTGTGGCGTGATGGGATTTTTGTGCAAGGTGTACTTGGCTTCATTTTGGAAAGTTCATGCCAAAATAATTTTTGAGTTTCCAAATTTGCATGGATTATCATTTTTGAATTTTTAGTGCACTAATGATGTCTAGCTCTTAATCTTTGGGAAAATTATTCTCAAATATTTATTTAGCCAAATGATATGATCTTATTGGCTTTGTGATCTTTGATGAATGCCTTGAGGTATTAATTTAACCAAAATTTAATTTCTCTTACTTTGCTCATTTTGTCTTGTTAACTTCCTTTATTTTGGCTTGTTTTAGCAACCCTCATGCCAAAATAGTTTTACCTCTTTTGAAATTTTTGATGCATCTAATTAGCCAAATGAATTTAATTTACTTTGGTCATGTCTTTAACCAAATGTAATCCCAATTCTCTTAGTCATTTACCTTTAATAAAAGTGGTAACATCAAAATTTAAAATTCTAATTTTAAGAATTAATTCCTTTAAGAAAAACTCTTTCTTTGTTCCCTTTGGCCAAATATTTGGCAACTTTTGCTAAAAACAAACATGTTTTGTATGTTGACCATTTCTTTCATGCTTGAAAATTTGATGAATGCAAAACATGCTCATTAGCCTAATTTAGCTTTGTAATTGAGCCTTATTTTGGCAAATCTCATGCCAAAATTTTATTTCTCCAAATTTTAAGGAATGTCATTTAAATTCCTTAAAGCAATCATCAAGCCAAATTTATTTATTTCTAACTTGGCTATGTTATCCCATAACTTGAGAAAATTCACTTGACTCACTTTTTATGCCAAAATAATTTCATCATGAATGCATTTTTCAGTTTCTTTTTAAGATTTATACATTTAAATGCTATTTAACCAAAAAATTATTTATTTTGGTTCACTTGTTCTTTATAGAATTTAGCTTTATTTTGGCAAATTCATGCCAAGATAATTCCACATTTTCAATTTGAACACTTAGCCAAATAAAATTTTTAGATTTGTTTTAAGCTTGCAAATGCCTTGTTTGCTTGAATATAAGAATGAAATTTGATTTTAATTCCTTGCTAGCCTTTCATTTTTGAATCTCAAAGGCACTCTTAACCAGAAATTTACTCATGGCTTGGCTTTCTTTTAATTGTTTGGCCAATTACCAAATATTTACATGTCCAGGGAAGATGTCAATCTAGCTATTCACATAGAAAAATTATTTTAGCCAAAAATGCTGAAATTTTAATATAAAAATCCCAATTTTAGCTTAAATTTCAAGCATCAATTTTTGGCTTTCATTTCTTTTCTTGATATGGGCAAAGTTTATGTTCTTGTCATAGCCACATACATGTTCACCATTAGTGCTAACTTTAAAAGCCAAGAATTTAATCTTGTCTTTTAAGTAAGCTTAGCATGGAGGTGATGTGTACACTCTTGATTTTTAGCTCATCACTTAGCTTATCTTATCTAAGCTTTAATTTGGCAATTTAATTTCAGCATAGAGACTATTTCTCCTTTGCCAAACTTTGTCTTAGTGTACATCTTTTAAGCAAATAAATTAGCCTAGCTTGGCCAATATTTTATGCTTGAAATAGTATATTTCTGCTCAAATATTGTGAAATTAGCCAAAAATTCTGGTTTGTTATTATTCTTTCTCCAAGAAGATAAAAATTTGACTTTGAGCTAAATGACCAAAAAATGGCTTTAAGTTCCATTCCTTGTATATTGTTAATGATTACATGTATGTGTACTTTAAGATTTCATGCTTTTATGCTAATCTCAGGCCCAAACAAATTTAATTGCTTTTAGCTTCAACCTTAAATATTCATGAATCTTGCTAAAACAAGTACACCATGTTTTGGCCTTAGCCAATAGTTTAATTGGCTTAATTTTTGTCATTTATTCTTGAAATTTTAATTGGCTTCATCACTTGTTTCCAAACTTCTTGTGTCTTGACCAAGTTAGGAAATTAGGCATACATCATTACATCCTTCCTAATTTCTAGCCTAATAGAATCTTAAAACATAAACTTTTTGGCTATATGATCCAACATAAAATTTTATTTTAGCTTAATTTGCCAAAAGAAAAATATGGGGAATAAATATTATTTTAGCTCTTTAAGCCAAAAATTTTATTTAAAGAACAATTTTAGCCTCATTTGGCCAAAATTAATCTTTCATAGTGTCATACTTTCTTTAAATCATCCTCAACCACTTTTAGCACTATTTTAGAGTAATCTATGTTACCAACCTGCTTGTTGACCTCAACTATTAGTAACACATCCATGATAGAATTTATGAAGCAACCCACACCATAGTCAATACTATTGAAGGTCCTTAGATAAATAATAATTAGTTTAGCCTTCAGACTAAAATATTTTACCTTATCTTTTCTAGGAAATCAACTATTTTGCCTTGGGAAAATAAAAAAAATCCAGCATCCTTCATCTTTTAACACTTTTTCCCAAAATTTATTTTGGCAAGAATCTACCAAAACTTAACCTTCTAGAATTTGCCTTGCATTTCCTTACTCTTACGTGTGAGTTATTTTCCTTAGGGAAAAACATTCTTCCATCTTTCATGCAATTCCAGCATGTTTAGCTAGTGATAGCCAATGAATTATTCATGTATTATTGCAAACAAGCATGTGGCTTAGAAAATCACAATCACTTTTACTTACTTTCCAAGAGAAAAAATTATTAGTTTCAGCAATAAATAGTCAAAACCATATATATTTGCATGATTTATTTAAATATAAGGCATTTATCATCCTAAAGCCAAATTAATTGTGAATTTAGCCTTATTTCAATATTTCTTGCCTGAAAATTTTACAAATATTCAATTTACTGTGCATTTTGGGAATTTTTGCTCTTTACCTTAAACTTGATATGCTTGCCCTTTCACATTAATTATTTGTCTTTGTCCAGTAAAAATGAATCCTAAATCTTCTAATGCTCCAAGCCAAACTCCTCCTCCTTTGGCCTCAGACTACAACAGTGCTATAAGGTTTACAGCAGAACAGGTATTTCTTTTATTTCCATTACCTTTAACTTTAAGAATTAAAGCTACTCTTTTACACTGAAATTTTCTCTTTTTTCCAACCAGCTAGTAGTTTTATGCTCTGCTCCTATTCCGGAAACATTTGTCTACTCCGAGGAGGCCAGGGAAGACCTAGAGGTATTCCTTATTATACTTGGTTATTTAACCAAATATTAATATTGAGTTAATTATTCTTCCATTCCTCTAAAACTTAAATTCACAAGTAATTAAACTTAAAATTATCAAGGATATCAAAATAAGTCCCTATCCTGACAACCTTGATATCAAGTACATATTTCTTCACCTCTTTGTTCATTTAACCTTTTTTATTTCTAACTTGAGCTTATAAATTTCAAGTATTTCTCATATAGAGGGAAGAATAGCACTGTAATTACTTTACTACCTCACTCCTCTTACTTCATTCCAAAGGAAGGTCCTCTACTTCCTTACCTTGGCTCCTCAGCCAAAGACCTTATTTTCTTGAAAAATTGTAAGGCAGCTCCTTCTCACCCCAAAACTTGGGTACAACCCTGTAAAGACTGGAACAAATAGGTAGAAAAACTAAAGCCTAAATGTAGTGTTTTATGGGATCAACTTAGTATTTCTTAATTTATTCAGATGATAATGAAGCATATTAAATACCAGCCTTCTCTTCTTTCAGCTGCATTAAGGTTTTGGTCACCCTCCTGTAACTATTTTATCTTTCCTTTTTGTCACATGACCATTACTTTGTTTGATATCTTTGTGACAACAGGACTACCCATCCTAGGAGATGACACTATTTGTCTGATTGATGAGTCTAAATATATAGAAGTAAACATCTCCTTTAGGACTTGTGACTCTTACCCCAAGGCCATTTCTCACTATTTACCTTTAATTGGTACACCATCTGCTAAGGAACACATTGCTTTCCTCTAGGTCTTGGTTTACAAATATATCTTTTGTCCCTCCTTAGCTAGACTCAGTATTAAATATCTTCCTCTAGCTAAGGCATTAGTGCATAGAGATCATTTAGCCTTAAGGTGTGTTTTTTTAGTAGCCTGTACTCCATTTTGAGGAAAAGTGTCAGCAAAGAGCCTTTCCATTACCTGGGTGGGGCAGCCTAGTTCTTACAATGTTGGCTTTTGGCTTACTTTCCTGAGTTCATTGATGACTTGTCAACTTCCACCATTCTTCCTCTCCCTGACATTGGAGGTACCCTTATTTCTTTTGTATACAAATGGAAGCATGACCAAATTCTTACCTTTTTCATGGAATCAAAAGATAGGGATAGGAGCAAATTATCTATCTTTAAGAGTCCTATTGATAAGCCAATGTGGCTTAACCATTTCATGGCATTTTCAAATTAGATCTATAGACATATCTTTTTTAGACCCACCACTCCTAGGCCTTTCATCCTTGGCAGTAAGAATGCATTTTGTAAGGAAAGTGGCCTGCCTTTCACCTCTCTCTCTTTTGAATTCTATTTGTCATTCCTATGTAGTCACCAGTTTAGACTACAAACTTACATTCCTCCTTCTTCTTTAGACTCCCATTTCATCCCTCTTTTTGGAGTGGACCCTTGTTCCTACTTTAAGGAGGTAATAACAGATATCCAAAAAGAGTTAAGACTCCTTATATATTGTACCACCACCATGGATTATAGTGATCATAAGAATTATTTAAAATGGTGGGAGAACATATATAAGGATTTGATCATGCCTGCTTCTACTGAGGACAAAGGTAAGCTATTTCACTTATTTTATCTTGTTGTTATTTGGCATACTACTAACCTTCATCATTTTTGTAGCGACAATTACATGGCGCAAAAGCAAGCCAATTCAAGAGAATTCCAAAAAGAGAAATGCAGCTGCCCCTCCTCCTCCACCAAGTCGCAAATCTACCAGATTAAACACCTTGCAATCTTCTTCCAAAGGAAAAAGCAAAACAGAAATTGAGATTAAAGAGATAATAAATAAAGAGAGTGACAATTTAGTTTTTGGTTCTTGTAAGTTCTCATCATTTATCATTAGTTCTGCATTTTATTTCTTGTAGACCTCATTTCTTTTTTGGAAAATAGTTGATACCCGTGAGGCTGATGTTCCTTAAGATCCACATTCTCTTACAAAGCCTTCTTCCATTGAGGAGGATATTTCTTTTCGTATGCAAGAGACTATTTCAATCAAGAAAAAGGCCAAGAATGCTTCTTCACTCCCTCTAGTTTCTACTAGCATTCCATCCCCTTCAACTCAGGTTTGAACTTGTAACTTTCTTCTAACTTTTAACTTATTTAAAATTAATCTCCTACTAATCACTTTATCTTTTCATACAAAAAAACAAGACTTGGTGTCCCCTAGATGATGATGACTTAGCTTTGGATCTTATCTTTCTTAATATTTCTCAAGTAGCTATGACCATCCCACTTCCTACTCAAGATCAAATTGATAAAGCCAAAAAATCTCTAAAATCATTTCTTAGCTTGGAGATTACTGGATTGAGGGAGATTCAAAAATCTACTTTGCTTAGTGATCTCAGAATTTTGGAGTAGAATACAAAGTCAACAGTTGTTTTAACTTTGAGGGACCAAGTCATTTAGAGCTTTACACATTTGGATGATTCTAGTGCTGCACAATTAGATGCTTCTAAACGTTTAAGCCTCTTTCACTAGTAAAAAGAAGATTTCTTAGCTACACAAGCCAAGGTGAAACAGATGAAAATTATTGAAAGTAAGGCTAAAGCATCTTTTGATCAAAAGGAGCAAAAAATAGTTGACTTGAGATCTAGACTTCAAATTCTGGAAGCTGAAAGAGATGAATTACTTCATAAGAATGAAGTCATGGCTAATGAGTATAAAGCTACCATTTCTAGAGTTAAAAATATAGGAAAAGCTTTGGCCAATCAAAAAGATGTTGTGGTTGAATGGATGAAGCAGGAACATGAGGCCATGACTACCAAGCAAAAATGCCTAGAGATTTGGCACATCTTTAAGGGATTTAACTTTAATTCCCTTTGATTTTCATGTCTTGAACTTGACTTCATTGTATGACTTGTACATTCTGATGCTAGCCTTGAGTTAGGCTTCTGGATATTTGTTTCCTTTGAGGATTTTCATGGCTTATTAGCCTATGATGGATGCTTGGAGATTATGGATTATTTTATGGTGCAGTGTTGATGAATTATTTTGGATATTTTATTTTTGCTGAATTGGTGCATTTCATATAACATTTTACACACTTAACACCACAGGCATTCATTATATTTGGAAAGGCTCAATTTTAAGCAAAACTGCTGCCAACATTTCATCACTTTACTGTTCATAGCACTATTCAAAACAAACTCGACTGCTTAATAAAAATAAAAATGACAAATAGAAATAAACAAACTTTTATTTATTTATTTATTTCAAAAAGATGGCTATATATGCCATCTTATATTCAAACCAAAATAAAACAAAAATATCACCCACATATTTTGGTGATCATTTGGCCAAAGGCCATTACAAAAATTCTCAAGCTTCCTCTCTCATTTTCCATATAGTGGGAAAATATTTCTTTAAGTATCTACCGTTGATGAACCTTTTATATGGAATCTCATCAAGGCTTGCTAACCAATATACATTGCCATCTAAAACTTGATGAATTTTAAATGGACCCTCCTAATTAGGAGACCATTTTCCTAGCTCTTTGTCTTTAGTCCCATATGGTAAAATAACTTTCCAAACCAGATCACCTTCTTCAAACCTCTTCTTTTTAATTCTTTTATTATAGAATCTGGAAACTTTCTTCTTTTGAATTACTATACTAGTGAAAGCTCTTAATCTCTCTTCATCCATATCTTTCAACTCCATCAACATAGCTTTAGAGAATTTTGTTGGTGTTAGGTCATTTTGTTTGGTAACTCTCAAAGAAGGAACACACACTTCTAAGGGCAAAATAGCACCATGCCCAAAGGTAAGAGCAAAAGGACAAGTACCAGTAACTTCTCTTTATGAGGTCCTGTATGCCCAGAGAGTTTCAGATATAATTCTTGGCCAATCTCTTAGGTTATCTTCTAACATCTTTTCCAGTATGCCAATGATGATTTTATTAGAGGCCTCAGCCTGACCATTAGCTTGAGCATAGTGTGTGGTTAAAGTTAAGTACTTCATGCCATAATCCCCCATGAAATCTTTCATCTCATCATCAGTGAACATTGTTCCTTAGTCTATTATGATAGTTTGGGGAATTCCAAACCTGTGAATGATATGCTCTTTGATGAATGAAATAACATCTTTTTGTTTGACTTTCTTCATAGGGATTGCTTCTACCCATTTTTTGAAATAATTATTGGCCACAATCATAAAGCTATGGACTTTAGAAGAAGCTGGATATATTTTTCCAATAAGGTCTATGGCCCAACCTCTGAATGGCCAAGGTTTTACCACATAATACAAATCATCAGCTAGTACCCTTTGAATGCTTCTATGTTTCTGACACTGTTGACAGCCCTTTGCATATGTGATGCAGTTTTTCAGAATTGAGGGCCAAAAATAACCATGCCTATGGATGAACTATCTTATTTTCCTTCCAACTTGATGAGCACCACAAATACTTTCATACACCTGTTTTAAAATCTCCATGGTTTGAGGAAATGAGGAGCACCTAAAGAGCAGTCCATTAAGAGTTTTTCTGAAAAGCTTATTTTCAATTAGGACATAATTCAAGGACTGAGCTCTAACTCTGAATGGAACCTTATTGGCAGGATTCTCTAAGTAACTTTTAATGTCAGTGCACCAATCTCCTGCTACATTTAAATCATTATTGTAAGACTTAAATTTTAATCCTCTTTTATGGATGGAAGGGTGAGCGTTCTACACAAAAATCAACTTGTGAGTTAATTCTTTTAACATTCTGACATTCCGAAGAGCTGCACGCTCTGCACGGACCGTGCAGAGAGGTGTGCGCTCAGCACGGACCGTGCAGAGAGGCGTGTGCGCGAATCCATCAGCGCACGCTCCGTGCCAGCCTCACGCACGCCCCGTGCAAACCGAGCCCTTCTCCGCATTTTTTAGTCCAGTAGCCACTCTTGCACACGGGTCAGCAACACGCTCCGTGCCTAGGACCCGTGTGCGGAATTTTCCCTAAACACGGTCCGTGCAATTTATTCCCGCCCCGTGCTCATATTTTCTGAAGTATATAAGGCTT
>CATIWM010093251.1:0-11081 GCA_949671775.1 Mallotus repandus | reverse complement strand
ATTAATAACAATAAAAATAGTAACAATAATAATAATAATAATAATAATAAAACTATAATTAAACTCTCACCACAATATACACACACACACACACATACATACTTAACAATTTTAAAGTGTATTAAAATACACTAAGTCAATAATTTTACATAAGTAATAATATTAATAATATTAAAATAATATTCGACATAAGAATTTCAAATTTAATTTCACTAATAATCAAATGTCATAAATTAATAAAATAATTATTAACACTGCAAACCCAGAAATTTAATTTTATAATTTATAAAAATTCAAGTTATAACACCGCTCGTCAGGGATTTTGAGTTCGAGAAGTCATTTCTACTTGGCTACTTCTAATTATGTAAGACATGTTCTAGGTTCACACCACCTTAGTTTTGATAGGAGAATATAGATATATATACACACATCCACAACACGATAACAAAGAAAATAGAAATTAGTTACAATTATTTACATGACTTTCCTAGTAAATACATAGAAAAGAGAAAAAGTGTGAAAAAGTAAATCTAATTCGAGATCTAAAAAACACCTACAAAACAAAGGTTAACAAAATATGTGTACTACACCTATCCATTCACACAATCATCAGATAGATAGGAAATGCTAACGAAATGTCATAATAAAAAAAGCATATAGGAGTATATAGTTATGCACATTCACAGAAGAGAAATGAGAGAATCGTACGAAATGAATCATGTAATATTTATATGTTTACCATGTAACAACAATGATTAAGTGAAGGATGCTAAATTAACACAAAGTAATCAACATTTATATGTTTACCATGCATCATTGGGGCCACAAATGATTATTCTAGCCGAGAATGTGATTTTCTATGAAAAATAACATGAAACTGCAGATTTCTATGTGAATTAAATATTTTGGATTCGAAATGGGAATGATGTGATCTTTACCATGAATGTCTCGGATTCACTCCTCTTTGACCATATATTGAAAGTTATAATGTTCGCAAAAATGGTAGGGATCATAAATTATGTGCAACTATTATAACCTCAATGCGAGGTTAACAAAGGCATACATTATATGCAAAAGCATGCGGTTTTCACTTGAAAAGTGAATTTTATACTAAAACATTTAAAAATGTCGATTTATGCATAAAAATCTTGAAAAAAATGTAATTTCACATTAGAAATGCAATTAAAATCCTAAGAATACAACCTTTATGATAAAAATCTAAAAAAGCATATACTATGAGGAAATGATATTCTTGTGATAAAAAGATGGCTTTTAAATTGAAATATAAACTTTATATTAAAAATGCAAGATTTATATCGATTATTAAAAAATGACAGTTAAAATTATAAAAAAATAATTTTTTTTCATTGTAAAAATGATGTTTTGGAGAAGTTCACATTCAATACTACAAAATGCAGATTAATACAATTACCAAAATATAGTAAAATAACAATTAACAATTAGTAAACAACAAGGGCCAAACTTCACCACACAAATCATATCAATTTTCCAATTTGCTAGCCAACAACATTAATTACTTTTCAATAAAATTAAATGTGTAAAAATGTTATTTTCTAGTCCTCATATTGCAAAGCTTGACTAGAGAATGAGTTGACACATATGATAATTCAAATATGTAAAATGATGTGAAAAATGTGAATTATTATACCTTTGAAGCGTGCTTTGACAAAGATGGTAGTCAGGTTTGGTTGCAAATTAGTTTTAAAAAGTCCTAGAAATTTTTTTTAAAAAGTCTTAAAAATAGTATCCTGACTCTTCAATCCAATAGAGTCTCAGTAAGGTGTCTAGAGGTCTCCCCTAAAAATAGGAAAAACTAAGGTATTTATAGATATAATAGGGTTTCCTAGGGTCTTATTGCGTGCATCCATGCATGTCTAGAGTACGACAATGCAAGTCTAAGCGAGAGATTACAATGAAATACGCTAGAAAGTCAAAAAGTGCATGTGGGTGAATGAGCGTGGGCCCCACAAGTCCAGTTCATAGGCCTGCGTGCTTGAATTTACTTCTCAGATCTTAGACATTTAGCTTTAACTGTTACAGTGCCTAGTCTTCTACCCTAATATCATTCTGCTTCACTCTTTTATTGAAGTTATTAGTTTTTTGAATTTTATACAGTTATGTGTGGTATAATGCCTTCAACCTTTCACTATCAAGGAGAGTTAACTGTGTATGTATTTGCTCAGCCCACTACGCCTCAGGCAAACCTAACTTGATTATAGTTTGTAGAGATTTTACCTCAATTTTTACTGAAAGCACTGCTTCAAACCCATATACTAGTGAGAACGGGGTGGTCCTAGTTGATGTTCTAATCGTTATTCTATAACTCCATAAGGCAAAGGGTAATGTCAGCCCAATCCCTATTTTTGCTAGAATCTTTTCGATGTTCTTATTTGTAGCCTCTATAGCACCGTTGGCTTGTGGCCTATATGGGGAGGACTTGTGGTGTTCCATTTTGTATCTCCTCAGTAGTTCCTTCACCCTTCTTTCAAACTGAACACAGTTATCAGATACTGTATGATGGGGAATCTCGTATTGACCAAATAGAATATTCTCAATGAACTTGGCCACTTACTTTGTCCCCAACTTGGCGTATGATTTAGCCTCGACCTATTTTTTGAAATAATCTATTGGTACTAGGATATATCTATGCGTATTTGAAGCTGTGGGATGAATTTCACTGATTATTGTTAACCTTCATGTGGAGAATGGCCAAGGAGATGACATCGTATATAGTTTAGTTGGGGGTAGATGTCAGCATAAATTTGGCATTTGTGGCACTTCCTTACAAATTTAATGCAATCCTCTATCATCATCATCCAAAAAAAAATCCTTATCTCATTATCTTCTTCGTTAGAACTGTCCCATTCATGTGCAGTCCAAAAACTCTTTCATGTATTTCTTCCACCATTTTCTTTGATTCCTTCTCATCCAAACATCTAAGTTTCATCCCATCAGTAGTCCTCCTATATAGCATGCTTTAATATTGTGTAAACTTTAAGGTCAGTTGTCTGACAATTATTTTGTCTTTATTACTGGCACCTTCTGGGTATACCCACTCAGTTAGGTACTTCTAAATGTCATGATACCAGGGCTTTTCATCCACCCTCACTTTTGTCACTTTAGTGTACTTATACCATGGTTATCCCATTTTCATCAAGATTAGGGGCTTTATAGGCATTTTGGTTGGATCTTCCCACACTGAGGCTAGGGAAGCTAGTGTGTCCGCCATTTGGTTATGCCTCCTTGGCAAGTGAATAAACTTACACCTCTGGAAAGATTGGGCCAACTGGTGAAGATGATCCAAGTATGATTTTAAGGGATTAAGGTTCCTCAAACATAAATCTTGTGGTTTCTTTTACAAATTGGGGTTTTAATGACTTAGTTTCCTTAGGGTTCTAATTCTAATCATTTGACTTGTTGTAGACACTCGGCTCGATCAGCCCATGATAAGGGGGGCAAACTGTGGATGTTTGGTTTCATCGGCCTATAAAGGAAACCCAATGATGAAGAATTCGGTCTTCAAATGCTAAAGAAATCTGAAATTCTTTTCAAATAAGCCAAATGCAGTAACTAAGCCCAAAACTAAGCTCAAGCCTATGGTATGATAACCTAAAGCCGTGGCCCAAAAGCCCAAGAGGCGACGCCTCTTCAGAAATAGGCGATCGCCTCCTGACCAGGGGGCCAAAACGCAATCGCCTCCTCAAAGAGGCAATCACCTTTTCAGCGGCCCACTTACTGCTACATTAAATGCAGCATACCAATGGCAGTAAGTAGGGGACCAACCACCTCACCTCTCTATATTGGAACGTGCATGGGTGTGTTTTTTTTCAAAAAAAAAAGAGGGCCAGAGTGGATGGTGATGGGAAAGGGGTGGTAGGGTCATGATGGGAAGCTTGGGGAGTTTAAATAAGGGAGAAAAAAAAGAGAGGGGGGTTAGCAACCAAAAAAAAATTAGAGGCTTTAGAAAAATACAAAGGAGAGAAGAGAGAATAAATGTTCTTAAAGAAGAGGGGAGGTTCTTCTTAAGAAAGAGAGGTTTCATTCATGAGGAAGAAAGGAGAGATCTAGCATTTAAAAGACATCTCAATTCAAAATCAACCTTTGAGGGCAAATCATTTTCAGCAAAGAGTTCATATTTTAGTAATAATCTTCATACTTTCAAGTTTGATTTATAAATTTGCATAAAATTTAGGTCACTTGCTTGTTCAACATATTTTATGTTTATTACTCTTGCTATGCCATGCTTTTGACATGACCTGTTAAAGTATTAGGGTTAGTTTTAAGTTTTAAGTATTTGTTTATATAGTTTGCTTAAGGTAGAAGTAAGTTTTGTTGTTTTGTGAGTCATCTGTGCCTGATGATCAGGCAATCACCCCCTTCAAGGAGGCGTCGCCCCTTGCCATAAGGCGATCGCACTTAGATAGGGTCTTGCACGATCTTGCCTTGATATTTTTTTTTGTAACTTCTGCATGATTTCCCTGAAAACCCATGTCTTTTATACTTTTTGAGTTATTATGCATTATTATCTGACCCATCTATTGGATTGATTTTTGAATATTTGTCTATTTCCTCTTGTATTTAATTTGACCTATGAATTAACGTTACGGATTCCCTTTTTGTAGGATTTTTTTTATTTTTTGGGAATTAGTTTTGTTTATTGCAGGGATTTGGACTGATCTTCCAATCAAAGGGAATCAATTCCCTTAATTAGTTCTTGAGAGGATTATCATAGCCTATCCTTTCAGTATATTTTTTGTTTATTTCCTGTTTATTATATGTTTATTATTATTTATTTTCAGTATATTCTCTGTTTATGTTCCATTCATTTGAAGCAAAGTATTGTAATCTTTAACCCCTCTCCCCCCATTTACTTGGAATGAATGATTGTAAATTATTATTTTTATGAATGTTGGGAATTAAATGCATGAAATGAGATTAATGTGCAACTTGGACTTTAATGTAGAATTTCACAAATTGGATGAAGGCAATTATTATTTGTTTGTTAATAAAGAAATAATTGAATAATTAAAGGTAATAATACATGAAACACAAATGGAGGTCGATCGTAAGGTCGGGTGGGCATTCAAATGCCCATACCTAATTTCCCAACCCGTTGTCTAATGATGGCTTCTGCGTACCTCCATGGAATCTAGTTACCGTATAAGTGTGCCCTGGCTTTTATCCAGGTGGTGACTCCATCTTCGATTAGGCTTTAAGACATATTTCATATTTCCTAACGAGCCTCGAGCCCACACAGTGTTGTGGTCGCCAACACTTGAGAGTGCGCTAAACCCCGCCGCCTACAATGGCAACTCCACTGGGGATAGAGGAACTAATTCCAAGTGTTTTATGATTTATCATCTTTCATTACACCTTTCCCATACAGTGAGCACTTCAGTCCTAATTAGCCCGATGATAATCATTATTCTGCTACCTACATTTCACTCAAACCTAGTGGTGGAATATTTGGTTATTGTCACTCACAACACGTACTATCTGTGTTGCTTGGACCCTTGAATTGGGAGACGTATATGGATATTTATCGTTATAGGAGCCGAAGCCTACTACCTGAGACTCAAGTTCATGTAGTGACTAAGCCATTTCCCTTAGGAATTCTCCCAAATGCATGTGCTTTATGCCCTTTGATGGATCCCTGAAATAAAACTCAAGCCCGTTACAAATGAACCTTATCAAGATGGGCCTTTCATGCCCACTTTTAACCCATTTTAAGTAGATGTTGCCAAAATAGGCCTCCCATGCCCATGTTTTAGCCCATTTTGAATGGATCTTAACAAGGTAGGCTTTGATATCACTCTTGGCCCGTTAAGGATGGACTTTGGATTTATTTAAAGGATTCATTACTTGTTTAAATCATTTTGAGAGTTTCTTGCATACGTCAATTTTTTTATCCCCTGCTGATAATTAAAACCCATACCAAAAATCCTAGGATAAGAAACTCACCATTGAACAAGTGTGAGGGAGAAATAAGGGTGGAGGTTATCATTTTTAAAACATTCGTGCTTTGTTCTCTGCTATGTTTAAATGTGCTTATTTTTTGCTTTAAATAATAAAATGAACCTACATATCATGAATAAATGTCATACATAATTCTAACCCATGATTTTGCAGTTATAGATCCCTCAAGCTAGTCTGTGTGGATCCGCTCTAATTCTGGTCGCCTAGTTAGAAGTTCAAAAATAGTAATGGTAGGTGGGTTTGATCTTGAGGCTTTTAAAGCATAGTTGAAAGAAGAGGTGGTTGCTGAAACCTGATCTATAATGAGGGAGATGATAGAGGAGATAACAAAGCTAATCAAAGAAAAACAGCCGACGCAACCAACTAGTCCGGTTGATTTAGACACAGATATTTTGATAAGAGAGAGGGAAGAAGATGACGTGATAGTACTAGTTGATCTAGTAGGTCGAAAGAATGTAAGCCAGATAGAGAATATAGAACAGTCTGACTGGGTCAAGAACATGACTAAAGCCATGACCCAAATGCAGATAATGATGAGAGAAAAGGGCATGGACGCTCCCATGGATTACACTGATTTGAACCTGGATGAAGCTGATGATCCCTTGCCTCAGAAATTTAAATTTCCTGACATGAAACCGAGGACCCCATTTACACCTAAAGCAATATATGACGTACATGAAAGCTACTAAGTTGACTAAAGCCCAAATAGTCAAGCAGTTCCCTATGTCACTAGAAGGTGCACCGATTCGTTGGTATTATGCTTTGGAACCACATGTCCAATCTAACTAGAAACAATTATGTGTTGCGTTTGTGAAACAATATTGCCTTAACATCCAATTAAAGATATCATTGAGAGATCTGAAAAATACCAAACAGAGGTTTAATCAATCTTTTGCTGACTACTTGACTCGTTGGAGAGGGAAGTTGGCCTAAATGAGACATAGACCCGCTGCGTCAGATCAGTTGATGTTAGCAATAGAGGGTTGTATCCCAATGTCGTCTAGGAAGCTAAAAGTCCTTGGGATTCAAAATTTTGAAGAGCTATACAGGTTCAGGATCCAGAAAGAGTCAAGTTTGGCCCAAGAGAAGAGGTTCTTCAGGGGAAGATCTGGGGGCAAGGATGGAGTTGATTCAAGCGGCAATGTGCAGATCGATGTTATCAAATAACCAAACAACAATGTGCAAATTAAAGTTGTCAGGCAACCTCAGAGATTTTCAAACTTGGGGCGACCTCTTTCTGAAGTTCTTGAAAAGTTGATTGAGAAGAATCTGCTACGGCCTTTGCCCTCACAACAACCTGCGCCAAATGCCAACCTAAAACTCTTTTGTAAATTTCACTAGACCATCAAACACGACATTGATAATTATGCCTGATTAAAGCATAAAATTCAAGACTTGATTAATGCAGGTAAGATCACCAACCCTGAAACCTAAAAGCCAAACACACAAAACAATCCCTTACCAAACTACCAAACTGTCCCACCTCCAAATGCACCTATCATTATGATCGATACCAGCTTGACAGAGGAACGAGTCTTCAATTCCTTTATTAATGCCGATCTTGAGTCACCAAAACCTTAACCAAAAGACCTAAACCAGAAAGAAAAACCTTTAGAACTTGAAGTACGAGTTTTGGATATTTGGAGCTCTGATGATGAAAAAGAGGGAAGGATTGATTTATGGGAAGGTGGGGAGAGTAAAATAAATCTAACAGTTGGAGAAATTAAAAAGAAAGGAGAAGAAGTTAAACCCATTAAACCAGAACTGGAAGAGGCATAAGGCTCAAAAGAAAAGTTGAAGAAAGAAGAAACTATTGCTAGTGTTTGGAAGCTACTTATGCATTCTAGAGACCATAGGGAAGCACTAGTTCTTGCTTTGGACCAGAAAAAGATCTTAACGGGTTGTACACCTGAACAAATGGTTGGTTTGTTGATGGAAACCCCTCAAAGAGCCATTGTATTTTCTAATGACAATCTACCTTTGGAAGGGAGGGACCACCATAAGGCTTTATTCATTAAAGCAAAGGTGAAAGGAAAGATGACTTGCGGTGTAATGATGGATAATAGTTCTGCCATCAATGTATGCCCCCTAAAAATCCTACTGAAGTTAGGATTGAATGTAGCAGACCTGAAGCCTTCCAAAGTGATTATCAAGGCCTATGATGATACAAGGAGGCCCATTGAAGGGACATTTAGAGCATTGGTCAAAATGGGACCTATTGAGACTTGGGTCGATTTGTATGCAATTGATATTCCTGTGAATTTTTCTATCCTACTAGGGAGTTCATGGTTTCATCCTTTGGGTGGTGTGCCATCCACCATTCACCAGAAGATAAAATTTCTACATAACGATAAGATTATCACCATTTCAACGAAAACTGAGGTAGCTGTGGCCGCTCTAAAACTAGCCCCCAAGGAAATTCCTATAAGCCCCAATTTTGAGGTTTGTATGATTTTTAAGGCTGAAATAAGTGAGAAGGTTATAAATATGATGTGCAGGATGGACTTCCTTCCTAGCAAGGGACTAGGGAAGAACTAGCAGGGTTCACCAAAATTTATGGAGCGCAGAGCGTCAATTCTGAAGTATAGAGTAGGATATGACGAAGATTATAATTCCGAGGAAGAACTTGAGATTTGGGATCAACTTGAGGAGGAGATTGGAGTTATGAAAAAGACTTTGTGGGAGACTTTTGCAAAGGACAACACCAGCTATTCGTATAAGGGGGCTCCGAAACCTATTCTGATGGCAGGGGAGGTGATTCTAGGATTTGAGATCTTCGCCAAGTATATGAATAGGGAAAAGAGAGCTACTGCTATGGAGGTTCCTATGGAAGAGCTGATAGCGGTTGAAGAAGAGCCTGAGGAGGACATTGCTACTCCAGAATTGAAAGACACTAATGGTCAGAATAAAGAGCTGGATCTCGAAACCTATGTCCTAAACTGCATCATGAATCTTTTTTATGATGACTTTGATGTTTCCCTTGCTACTTTATTTAAAATTGATGACTTGTTTTTTTCCAAAATGAATACAATGAAGTCTAACATTGTTTATTTGTGTGATATGTTTCCTAATGGTTATTCTGTTTATGATGATCATTTCATGCATATGTTTGACATTAATTACACGTAAACTGAACCATTTAACCTAGGCCAATCGATAACCTTAAAAATATATTGCTTGCTTTTGATTTAACTCATGATGAGAGGGAAAAATGAACGAAACGAAGGCAGAAAGTATTTGCTTAGGGCTACGAGGACATGTTGGGTATCGATAGGGAAATTGCAGAACATAGGATCCCTACATGTCCTCACATATTGCCAATAAAGCATAAGAAAAGAAGGTTAAGGCTAGAATGGGCTCTTTTGGTCAAAGAAGAGGTTGAGAAGCAGCTAAAAGTGAAATTTCTAGAAGTAGTGGAGGACACTCATTGGCTAGCAAATATAGTTCCAATCCCTAAGAAAGATGAAAGGGTCAAAATGTGTGTGGACTATAGAGACTTGAACAAAGCTTATCCAAAAGATGATTTTCCACTACCATATATTGACATGCTTGTCAATAGTACCGCTTCCAGTGCCATGTACTCCTTCATGGATGGTTTTTTAGGATACAACCAGATCATGATGGTGGTGATCGATAATCTGAAAACATCATTCACCACTGAGTGGGGCATCTACTATTACACGATTATACTGTTTGGGTTGAAGAACGCAGGGGCTACTTATCAGAGGATGGCCACTACTTTGTTATATGACATGATCCACAAAGAGATAGAAGTGTACATAGATGATATGATGGTGAAGTCTGCAACCAAAGAAGGGAATTTTGAAGCTCTAGATAAGTTTCTAGCAAGAGCATAGAAGTACAATCTCATATCAAACCCAAAGAAGTGCGTTTTTGGGGTGACATCTAGAAACTATTGGGACACATTATTAGCCAGAAAAGGATAGAAGTGCATCTAGATAAAGTCAAAGCAATCAAGGAAATTTCTGCACCAAGCACTGAAAAAGAAGTCAGAGGGTTCGTTGGGCGGTTACAGTACATCAGTAGATTCATAGCCAAATTGACTACTATTTATGAGCTAATCTTCAAGCTGTTAAGAAATAATCAACCAATGATCTGGGATGATAACTGTCAACAAGCCTTTGAAGCTATTAAGGATTATTTTATGAATCCCCCAGTCTTACAGCCACCAAAGCTAGGTAAAACCTTAATCTTGTACCTAGCAATCAAAAAGGATGTTATAAGTGCAATATTAGCCCAGGAGGGTTAAGGGAAGGTTAAACATGCAGTGTATTACTTAAGTAAGAAGTTGTTGTAGCACGAGGCCGACTACAATCTAGTGGAGAAGACATGCTTAGTTGTAATTTGGGCAACAAAAGCTCCATCACTACTTTCAGTTTTATAGGGTGCAGGCGATTTCTAAACATAACCCTCTCAAATACCTCCAACAGATTCCCTCACTTACTGGAAAATTGGCTAAATGGTTAGTTCTGCTCACTAAGTTTGACATAAACTATATAGCAAAGAAGGTAGTGAAAGGGAGAACAGTAGCAGACTTTTTGGCCCAAAACCCATTAGCCGATGAACAAGAATGGGAGCTGGAGTTTCCAGATGAACATTTGGGAGCGATAGAGGTTCAAGGATGGAAAATGTACTTTGATGGGGCTGTTAACAATAAAGGAGTTGGTGTCAGCATAACCCTCATCACGCCAGAAGGGGAGATGATCCCGATAATGAAAAGGCTCGAGTTTAAGGTAACGAATAACCAAGCTGAATATAAGGCCTGTATTTTTTATTTGGAGGCATTAACAGTGTGGGGGCAGAAAATGTCATTGTGTACGGGGATTTCATGTTGGTTGTCAAACAAACTTCTAAGGAGTATGTAGACGGCGGGGTTTAACGCGCGCCCAAGTTTATTGCAACCGCGACACTGTTTGAGCTTAGGGCTCTAGGGAACACACTAACCATTGTCACAAAGACATGGCGTGGAGATGAGGAGTCGCCACCCAGGGTAATAACTGGGACAAATTGAAAGTGGTGGTAACTCGATTCTCTAATACAAGCTAGCACCACAACCAGGAGTT
>CATIWM010093208.1:0-25813 GCA_949671775.1 Mallotus repandus | reverse complement strand
AAAAATATATGAGTAGCATGTTGTGTATCAGTGGCATGCTAGCATTACTTGAACATATTGGCAGTAACAACTCTGAAACTCTATTGCTAATTTCTAATTATTTATAATTTAACTTCATTCTACAATTTCTTGAATCTGATTATGTATTGTTCTGTTCAGGCATAGATGAGGCTTCCATAACAATGAGGGAAAGGAATACTTGGTAGCATTCTCTTGGTGTCTTAATGAACTGGTGAAGATTCTCGAGTGCAGGAAAAAAAATAGGATAGGTGTTGTTACCGATTTTTTATTATGTTGATCCAAATAATGTTACACAACAAATTGGGATTTTTGGAGATGGATTTAGAGGCCTAAAAGAAGATCACCAGATAAGTATGGATAGGTGGAGAAATGCTTTGAAAAAGGCTACAAATTTACCAGGTTGGGCTTGGAAGGACCAAAGGTAAATTGCAATCCCTTTCATTGTCATAAAGGACAACTTTGGTTTGCATTTCTTAATTTTATCGTTGTTTGATTAATATTCTGAGGGAATTTATAGTTTAGGGAAAACCATTTCCTTAAGAAATGGTTGCTTATAATTAAGATCAACACTTGCATTATTTTTTATAGGAATTCTTCTTTGATTCCTGTCTTGCTAGTATTACTTCTTTTATCATGACTTTAATGGGAGCTCTTGATTTCTTAACAAATTCCCTCGATGTGAAGGAGAGGCATGAGGTATTATTGTTCCAGTAGAACGGAGAATGGACAGTGTCAGCTTTTTCAATGAGAGCATAGTGTGAGGTTTTGAGGTTAGGTTTGGTTATAAAGGAGACGGTTATAGCAGTGTCTTGTGACATGTTTGGATTTTAGAAATTAGGAAAATAGGGAATTAGGCTAGCAGTAGAGAAGAGATGAGTGGGTTGAGTGAGTGTGAGAGAGATTTGAGAGTGGGGTTTTATTCTGCCATTGTTGATAAATTTGGAAAGACAAAGAAAGAGATCAACGTTGTTGGCTCTGTTCCTTTAATTGCTTTTGTATTTTTTTTAAATGAATTTGTAAACCCTTTGACCAATTTCACATCCATGTCAGATTACACAAATGGAGTTAATACTCCTAATTCTCAACCATTATCAAAGGGACTAAAAACACAGTAAAACATAAATTTTGTGTTTAAATGGTCCAAAAAATGTAAAGGGCTTATGTGCTCCTCGACCTAAACATTAGAGGTGTAAATGCACGATATGTGTAATATTTACATATTTCTGAGTTGAATTTTAATGACTTTTGAATGAATAAATAATGTTAATTTGGTAGATTTTAGGTTAGTTTGGAAATAATTTTAGTTTAGAGTTTTATTTAAGATTTTATTATTTTTGGTTTAATTTTATTCAAATGAGGAGTTTTGTTAAAGTACCTATTTAGTTTTCTCTCTTTTGTAGGAGATTTCATTAAAAGGAATCCAAATAGTCAAACGATTGGACGACATGGCTTTGACACGACCATGATGAAGTGGTGTTTGTTACTGGATTTTGAGCATTACTTCCACATAGCTTGAACACGGGGGTGTGCAGCCTATGTTACTCCCATGATGAAACCATGTCAATATTGTGCGAGGATCTGGAATTTTGATTCAAAGTGGAGCATGTCCATATTAAAGTTGTGCTGAAGTGGTGTCAGGCATAAAAAGTTTCCTTTTTCATGTAGGACTTAGGAATCCATGCGCAAATAGGTATTCATCAAGTTTCCTATAAAAGAGGATCATTGAGAAGGTTTGGGGGGATTCATTCTACATCCTTGAAGCCACAAACAAGAGCTTAAGAAGGCAAACAAGGGTCTAAAGATTGAAGCGGCGCTTAAACGAGTTTTATTTATTCTTCTTCTTCATTCTCTTATTATTTATTTTATTGTTTGTAGTTTTTGTTTGTGCCGCTAGAACTATGTGTGGCTAAACTCCTTTTGGGGTTTAGGCTAGGAGTAGTTATTCTATGATGTGATTGCACATTTATGCGTTGAGCTTAATATCTTGTTATCATTCTAGGCCTATTTGATTGCATATTTATAGGTAAATTAACCAATGAGAGTTAAGGGAATTTACTAGCTTAAGACTCATAGGACTTAGACCACTCAACCACAAGAGTAAGCGCGGGGGACCATGAGAGTAGGGAAGCTCTTCGGTGGTAAACTAATTGTTAAAAAACTTAATGAGTTTTGATTAACTTTTTAATAATGAGAGTAGGTTAAAATTTAATCTTAACATGCTTAATTGAGCTTGAGAGAGTCTTTAGGTATTTTAAAACAATTACCCTTAACTGAAATCAAGGTGTTTAATAATTCAGTGTTCATAATCTAATTGGAATAGTGAAACTAATTATGAGCTCTATATTTTTATCATTTGATTTTCTTTTAATTTCAATTGTTTAGATTTATATTTTAATTTTCTAAGATCATAGGTAGAAATATTAGTATTTAATATTCAATCCTCGTGGGAACGATATCTTTTGTACTACAACTCATGATCCGTGTGCTTACGGGTTTTGAATACAATAAGTTTTTGGTGTCGTTGCTGGAGATTTCCAATATTGATATTAATTTGAGTTTTACTTATTTTAGACTAGCATTTTGTTTTAATAATGATAAGTAGTTTATCATGGATAATCATAGATTTTCTTATCAATTTTTGAGGTCTAATGCATGTGATCTTGTATATAATGTAGAACATATGGCATTTAATTATTTTTCATCTTCTTTTCAGGTGTGTAATTGGTGTGGAGAGAACTATAATGAGGCGTATTGCCCATATTATTCATATTCACCTCCATAACCTCATTACAACCCATCTAGGAGTAATTATGTGGATCATACTTAGAGTTATCAACAAGAGGAGGCCAAGAGAATTGTGGAACAATTATTGGAGATCAAGATGAAAAAAATCATGTATGCAATGGATGAACAAAAAAAAGCTCTAATAAGGATCAAGTTGCAAGCAGATCAAATTGTAGAAATTCAAAATGCATGCTTCTAAAAACTTCAAATGTGTGCACCCATGAATTGTTCAACGCGACTAACACAAGGAGAAAGTGTATGGGATGATGAGAAGACTTTGATTCAAGATGATGAAGTCAATTTTGAGTGGTGCCATGATGAGCAAGAAGAGATGATCACTGAGGAAATTGAAGAATTCTCCAAGTGTAAGAATCAATTTATAGACATCAAGGATGACGAGGTACAAAGTCACTCAACTCAATTTCAAGATGATTTGGATGAGAAAATTATAACAATTCTTGAAGCTACATGGGATGAAGATGAGCCATCTACAAATACCAATGCATATGTTCCACGGCTTGTTACAATGATATACAAGGAATCCATGAAAGGTGTTGGACTATCTGAGGACCCGCATGAGAAGCCTTACATTCTTTAAGTAATTCTAGAACTAAAGATTTGGCATGTGGAGTCTGCACTTTATTACCTAGGCAAAAGGGGCCTAGTAAAAGAAAAAAAAAGGAAGATGCTTCCAAGAATACTTCCTCATGTTCGGTTACACCCGTGATACTATATATTCAAGGGGTCAAGCTAATGACCTTAAATTAGCATTAATTGGGAGGCAACCCAATATTTTCTTACTTAATTCTTGTTTTTCTTTTATTTTTTTGCTTTATTTTTGCTTTATTTATCTTAGAATGCTTTTAACTTAAGACCATCATGCATGAAGAAAAGAGATAAAACGATGAAGGAATGCTAGTTCAAAGGGACCACAGACCTTCAACACGGCCTGCACATAGGTTGGACACTATTTTAGCATAGGCGTATCACTTGAGGTCTAAACCCACTTCGACTTGAAGCCAACGCCACATCGACATAGTCGTGTCATGAGTTCCTTAGTCCGGCACGGTTTGCACACCACTTTAACATGGTCGTGTTCCTCATTGCTGCTTTTTCCCATTTTTGGCTAAATAACACACACCTTCAATACCACATCAACATGGCCATGTTCCATATTATTACATTTATAAAATTTGCCTGAAGCCCACACGGCTTCGACACCACATGCACACGACTTCGACACCATATGCACACGACTTCGACACCACATGCACACGACTTCGACACCACATGCACATGGTCATGTCGTTAAAGCTGTAGAAATTCAATTTCAGATCGAAGCTCACACGGGAAGCACACGGCATCAACATGCTCGTGTGTCGAACCTGAAATAAAAACAACCTTTTTTTAACCTAGCCGACACCCATCTTTTTTTTCAATTCTTTTCTTTTCTTTCATTTTCTCTACATGTTCCCTCTCTTCCCTTACCCCATACCCAATTTTTGTCATGTTCTTTTGTTTATTTTTGCTGCTATTTAGTGCATTCTCCAAGAACATATATTCAGGGTTATATTTCTTTTCTCTTCCTATTATGTCGTTTATTGTGATGTTTTTCCTTTCCTATTCTTGTTTTTTGTTTAAGTCATTGAGGACAATGACAATGATAAGTGTGGTGGAGGGTGCAATTTGCATTTTCATTTCATGATTTTTGGTCTAGCATTTGAGTTTTTCATGCATATTAATTTTATTTTTAAAATGATCATAATTTAAAATTTTGCATAAATTGCATATGTACATTGCATTTAGATAATTAGTATTTTAGTTAATAAAAAGTTGTTCGATTTTCATTAACCTTTAACTCAATTTTTCCACACTTATGGTAAAGCTTGTCCTTAAAATTTTTCTTTTAGATTTATGCAAAATTGAAGCTCAATTGCAATTAGAGGGTTATAGTGGATAAGTGCACATTCCCGTTTCAATTATCGAATTATTGAATGGTTTATTAATTAAGATGGTTGTACATGGTCATTATGTATGAAAAATTTAGTTTTTGTGACCTAAGCATCAACATGGAGATTGAATTTGGGCATGATGTTAGGAGAAAATGCATGATGGTTTGTAAAAAAAAAAAGAGGCAAGATGGAGCGTAAAACACACTTGCCTAATTTTTGCAAAAACTCAAGATGAGGTGGAGCGTAAAATGCACTCATTTTTTAGCAAAAGAGAAAAAAGGAAAAAATGTTGAGATGGAGCATAAAATGCACTCACCAAAGCCAAAGGCAAAGAAAAGAAAAGATGTTGTGAAATGAAGTGTAAAACACATTCACGACCAATTTTTGTTTTCAAAAAAAATATAAGCTAAAATGCTCTTCTTCTAGCTTATGTTCATTGGATTTCAAAGAGTTAAGTGCTTGGGTTATGATTAGTAAATTGTTCATATATGATGTATTTTTGTCTAATTATCTTCTTTAGTAAACAAGTTTCAGTCTTGATGTTATTGGTTTCCATATCTTAGAAATTATAATTCTTTGGTTGTAGTTAAGTTGTTCTTTAAATTCTAGATTTGATTTTTGCTTGAGGACAAGAAAAACTTTAGTGTGGGGGAATTTGATGTGTGTAATATTAGGGCTGAGCATGGGACAGAGAAAATGTTGAACCGAAGTGAAAGACATTAAAACTATACCGAACCGAATAATTTTAACTCTAAATCGAACCAAACTAAATTTGGTACGGTACTAGGTATTTATAAAAAATTGAACTGAGAACTGTACTGAACCAAGAACCGAATAAAGTACCAAATATTAATAATAATATATATAAGTATGAATAGATAGTCGTGAACTTAATTATATATTTTTCATTACATTATTAAGCAATATATACTAAGTAACATATATATAATAATATATGACAAAAATTAATATATTTTGTGTTTAAAATATAATAGATAAATTACTAAAAAAATATTTTTATTAATTTTTTTATTATCATCATCATCATCATTATTATAGTCAAATAAAGATGTGGAATGCCCATTATATTTCAATTTAAACTAAAAATATGAAAATAAGAAAATTAACATTGTATGATTTCAAAATTTATAATTTATTAATAATAATAATAATAATAATTATTATTATTATTATTATTAGGCATATTGGTGCGAAAAATCACAACCTTTTTGATTTATTGTAATTATATACCGACCTATAAAAATTGGCAAAACTAACCCAATTTCGATTTTTTGTGGCAATTACAGTACAAATTAGCTTTGGTCAAAATTGATGCTGACATGGACAACATCCCTCCTCTTATGTGGGGCCTACAACCATATCATTTTGCCCAACTAGGACAATTAAAACACTGCGTTTTAATTTTAACTCCTTAAATCGCCCCCCTTTCTCCCCAAATCTTTCTTCTTTCATGTCTCTCATATAACCCTAAAATGATTTCTTCATCTGAGATTTGTAAAACGCAATGAAAGTATTAGAAAATGATCCTATCAGCATCTCGAATTAGTTTGTACAGTCTTTGCTTCTGGATGAAATCCCTCAAGTACAGACCTTTAAAGGTAAATGGTCTCTTATCAAAGCAAAGCTCACGGATCTCCAGACTCAATTCACCGATTTCACAGACTTCCCTTCTTCTACCATTTATACTCCTTTCTATCTCGATCTCATCCATTCCATTTTTTGCATTCATTAAACGATGTTGTTTTATTAGCTAAAAAATGTCAAACTCTTAAGTTAATTGAAGGCAAGCTCAAAATTCAAAGCGACGTCGATTCAATTTTAGCTAAGTTAGATCGGCATGTGAGGGACAGTGAGATTTTAATAAAAAATGGTGTTCTTCAAGATGGTGTCATTCCAATTGTTCTAGTGGTAGTGTTGGTGGCCCTTCAAAAAGAGAAGTTGTTCAAGTTGAGTCGAGGAACTTGATAACTCTGTGACATATTAGTAGCTCCGAGTCGAAGAACTCAGCTATGGACTCGTTGCTCTTGTTGCTTTCAGAAGATGATAAGAATGTGATTATAGCTATAGCTCAGGGTGTTGTTCCTGTGCTGGTTCAGTTACTCGATTCAAGCTTTTAGAAATGAAGGAAAAGACAGTAGTTGCCATTTCCAGGGTCTCAACGGTGGACAATATCATACCTGTGTTGATCGCAGAGGGTTTATTGCTTTTGAATCATTTGCTTTGTGTTTTAGAATCGGGAAGTAGGTTTACTAAAAAAAAGGCATAGGTGATTTTGGGAGAGACGTGAAAGGGGCATGATTTAGGGAGTTAAAATTGAAACACAACATTTTAATTGTCCTAGCTGTGCAAAATGACATGATTATCGGTCCCACGTAAGAGAAGTGATGTTGTCCACATCAGCATCAATTTTGACCAAAGCTAATTTGCTCTGTAATTTCTACAAAAAATCGAAATTGAGTTAGTTTTGCCTTTATTGGTCAGTATATAATTACAATAAGTCGAAAAGGTTGTGCTTTTTCGCACCAATAAGCCTTATTATTATTATTATTATTATTATTGATAACTTATTAATTATTATTTATAGTAAGTAATCTAATATCATTGATATTATTTAAAATTCATGAGCTAGATAATATTATTATATTTAATAACTTTTTAATTTTTATTGTTATTAAGTAATCTAATTTTATTGATATTATTTAAAACTAATGAACTAAATAATATTATTATAATTATTATTTTATTGCATATTAATATATAAACATATATTATAGATAACAAAAACAATGTAGATTTACCCAAAATTATATCATTTTTATTAAAGTGAGTAGCGATCTTATAAATAAAAACAATAAAGATGCAATTTTTATTGATTAAACTATATTGTTATTATTATATTAAATAATTTATTAATTATTATTGTTATTAAGTAATCTAATATTATTAATATTATTAAAAACTAATGAGCTAAATGATATTATTATAATTATTCTCTTATTGCATATATATATATAACCAAAACGACGTAATTGTGCCTAAAACAATGTCGTTTTACAATAATAATATATAGAGTCAATGGTGACTCCACCGTAGAAAGAACTACTTCTTTCATGCTTGATAGGGGGGCTTCCAGGAGAAAACTACATCGTTTTAATTAAAGTAAGTAGTGATCTTATAACTAAAAAAAATCATTTTTATTATTTCATAATTTATTGATTATTATTGTTAATGTAACGCCCACCTAATGTATTTTCATTTATTTGCATAACATGCATAACATATAGACATGAGAAATACATGAGATGGGTATGATATTAATTCTAATGTTAAATAGGAGAAGATTATAAATGTTACAATTAAGTCCATAACAAGAATTAGAAAGCTAAGGGTTTAAATTGGTTAATGACAAAAATAAAAGGGCTTAAATTGGTTTAGTTCTTATTATTATTATTATTAATAAAAAAGGGTTGAATAACGTGGCTTAAAAAAGGGAGAAGGAAGGAAGATAAATTATCTTCCTTCTCCTCCTCCTCCTTATCCTTCTTCTTCTTCTAAAAAAAAAAAAAAGCTGAATTATCAATTAAAATTGAAGGTCTAAAATCCATTTCAAAGCATAATCTTCATCTTCAAAGGCCTTGATGTTTATTTGGTTAGTAATTTTAATATTTTTGTTTAATTAAGGTAGGGTTTATAAGATACAAAATTCAGGTTCTTAGGATCTAGTTTTTCAGTCTTATTTTTTTAATCATAAATTGAGCTAGGAAGCATCAAATTGAGTTTTATTTGATTATATAGAAATTTTGAGATCTCTACTATGAAACTTACAGAAATAGGGAAAACCTAGTTCTGTTGTTTCGATGGTCATTTGGGGCTGAACATTTTATTGCTCAGTTTCCAACAATGGTTTGAGTTTGATGAATAATTCTTAGGGTTCTTCCTCTATACACCTCCAATTGAAGAAAAATCAGTTTTAAATTACTATAGACACATAGATTTAATTATATGGAAAGTTTCATTTTGAGATTCAGTGTATAGAATTATTGATGAATTTTTAAATTCACCCTATTACATCTATTATAGTTGGCAACTTCATATATTTAGATAGTTTAGTGGTGTTATCATGCGTGATGAAGTTTTTATTTTTTGCGTGTTTAAAAAAAAGTGAATTATGATCTATTTCAGCTAAAACAAATGGAAATGAGGCTGACATACAAGTAAATACAACTTAATGTTCTATGTGATATAACATAAATAAATAAATAATTATAAATTTATTTGTTAAGTTGATTGGATAAGAGAAATGTATGTTTTCTAATTAATAGATGCTAAATTTTAATTATTTTTATATTTAATTATTATGTTAATGGATGATTATTGTTGAGATGAGATTGTAAATGTAAATGATGTTTGCTGAATTCAGGTACCCTGTTCAGTGGAGAATAGCAGACTGTTTGAGTTGTATTTGGAGTTTTATAACTCCAAATTGGTTGTCGTTGGTTTCTATGAAAAATTTGATATGTTATTTACAAAATTGATAGAAATAGAGGAAGCTTAATTTTTCTGTATTGATGACCAATTTGGACCATACTTTTACTTGTTTAATTTTGTTGACAACTTGACCATGGTGGAATATTGTTGATGTTTCTCCTTCTATACATATCCAATTGATGCGAAATTAGTTGAAAATTAATCTAGACTTATAATATTATTGATATAGATAATATGAAATTGATATTCATAACGTGGAATTTTTGGTGTATTTTTGAATTTACAATATCAAATCTGCCATGTTGGAAGATGGTATATTTTTGGTATATCTTGGGAATATTATTGTTTTCTTATATATTATGTGGATTTTAATTGTTTAATGGAGTGATATGTGATGTATATGTAAATATAAGTAATGTGGTTGGATGAGAATAAGGAGACAGTGCTACCTGTGAATGAGGCTATGTTATGTGCGTTATGGAATCCCCTTGAAATGTCGTAATAAAGCTAAAGAAAATTCTTGTACAAGATTATGGTGGGTTATGTGCGTATGGAGATCCATGAACTATTGAAAAGAAGTTATGATTTTATATATATAATTCACAAGCTCATTGTTGTCCAAAAGAAAATATTATGTTACTATGACTATGTACATATTATAAATGCATAATTAAATAAATGCATAGTTAAACATTGAATGGATTGATACTTGATAATATTATATGCTTGAGTTTGTTATTTTTCATAGAATATTATGTTATTTATTTACTGAGTTGCAGAGTCACCCCACTGCACTATTTTTCAGGATTAAAAGAATTGTAGTCGGGTTTGAAGAAATAATTGCATCAATTGCACTAGCATTGTGTCAGGTGGGTTAGTAGGAGGTCGTCTTCAGTTTTTCTTAAATATGACATGCCTAGAGAATTTTCATAAATTGTAATAAGGCTAGTGTGTTGTAAATATATAACGTAAGGGAAGATGTGGACCTTTGATGTTGTGAGCTTGTTGGTGTGTGATATGTGTTACTTGTATAAATACTTCTGTTACATATGTTGAATTGTGAGTTAAAAAATTGATATTAATAAATATGTCATACGTTAGTCATATGCATACAATGTATGTTTGGCATCCTTAACAGGTGTCACATTTAGTGGTATCAGAGCATGGTTTAGAATTCCTTGTGATAGAAGTGTGAATGCATATATACATGTTAGGAGTACATGTAGATGTTAAAAAAAAATAATACTAAGTGTTTGTATTTTGAATAGGATGAATAAGGAGAGGAGTCCTGCTGACCCAAGTGAGTCTGAGTATGTGCATGGAGTCGAGCATGCAAATGCACCACCACAACTAGCTCATGAATTACCACCAATAGTGCAATAATTTCTTGAGTCTTGACAGCAAATAATATAGCCAGTGTTCCAGAAAGTTAATCGGGTAGCCAACCAGCCAGTTTATCAACCAGTAATGCAACCAGTGGCAAAAATTAGAGAAATAAAGGCTAAAGATAAAAATTATGACAAACTGAGAAAACAAAGGGCTACAGAATTTGGTGGGACCACCGATCCTAAGGTAGCAGTGGAATGGTTATGGAAAATAGACAGGGTACTGGATAGGCTAGATTGCACACCAGAGAAAAAGTTGAAATATATTATATCATTGTTGAGAAAATCAGCTTTAGACTAGTGGGATCTGATTCCAGAAAGTAGAAATAGACCTATGACCCTAACTTGGGATGATTTCCTTAAGAAATTTACAAATAAATACACACCACCAATGTACAAGGATCGAAAGAAAATGGAGTTTTTGAGCTTAGAGCAGGGGAGCATGACAATATCAGAATATGAAATGCAATTCTCTCAATTGTCAAAGTACGCATTGGAAGAAGTGGCTGCATAGGATGAAAAATAAAAACTATTTGAAAAGGATTGAGAATGGATATTTGAGAAAAGATTTCTTTAAAGTCGCCAAGTTACAGTGCTTTATTAGAGGTTACATTGAGGGTGGAAGAGTGTTTAACAGAGAAAGATGCAATGTTAGCAAAGAGAAGAAAAATGATAAGTGAGTATGGTGGTTTGAAAAAAAAAGGAAAAGATGTTTCTTTCAGAGATTCTGGGTCTCAAGGGAGTAGATATTATGGGAGAGGATTTAACTAGCAAGGTATAAGTAGGTTTACTACAGTAACATTGGGTAAAGGCGGACGACGTGGTTATAGTCAGAGTAAGGCAGAGAGTAACAGAAGTGAGGGAGGTGTTTCAGTTAGTCGGGGACATAGTTCACCATGTGCTAGATGTGGTAGGTTTCACAGTGGAGAGTGTTGGAGACCAAGGCAGATACTTTATTTTTATTGTGGTAAGCCATGGCATATAGTTAGAGATTGTTAGAGTAAGAACCGAGCCAGTGAGAGTCAGGTTATAGGGCAGAGTAGCATAGATGAAAATATAACTCAGGGAGGAGTGAGTAGAGGAAGAGGTAGAGGAATGGGATATGGAAGAGGTTCTAATATTATACAGGTTGGGAAAATAGGCCAACCTCAGCAATCATTGCCCCAAGCTAGAGTATATGCAGTGTTAAAACAGGTTGCACCTTCTGCATCTGATGTTGTGACCGGTATAATCTCTATCTATAGTTTTGATGCTTATACATTAATTGATCTAGGATCAATATGTTCATTTATTTCATATGAATTTGCATTGAAAAGTCATAGTGATATAGAAACCTTACGGTATAATATTTGTGTATCAATGCCTGCTGGGGGTACAGTAATTATAAATAGGGTTGTCAAATCTTGTCCTGTGGTTTTAAATGGGAATACTATATGTGCGAATCTAGTTGTGACAAAGCTTAAGGAATTTGATGTTATATTGCGAATGGATTGGTTATCTAGAAATCATGTTATAGTAAACTGTCGAACAAAAGAAGTGGTTATAAATACCTTAAAACAGAGAAAAATAATTTTTGTGGGCGAAAGAAAAATTGTCCTAACTTGCTTAATTTCGGCTACTACTGCTTTCCATTTGATTAAAAAGGGGTGTGAAGCTGATTTGGCCAATATGGTAGATGTAACCAAAGTTAGTCCGAGAGTAATGGATGTTCCAGTAGTGAAGGAATTTGCAGATGTATTTCCAAAAGATCTACCAGAGTTACCTCCACATCGAGAGACTGACTTTGAGATAGAAACTATACCTGGGGTAGCACCAATATCAATTGCACCATATAGAATGGCACCCTTAGAGTTGAAAGAATTAAAGAAGCAGTTAGAAGAATTGTTGGAAAAAAGGTTTATTAGACCAAGTATCTGGGAGCTCCGGTGTTATTTGTAAGGAAGAAGGATGGCAGTTTAAGATTGTGTATTGATTATAGGTAGTTAAATCGGGTTACTATAAAGACCAAACATCCTTTGCCGCAGATTGATGATTTGTTAGACTAGTTAAAAAGAGCAACTGTGTTTTCCAAAATTGATTTAAGGTCTGGATACTGGCAATTGAGAATTTCAAAGGCACATACACCTAAGACTGCATTTAGAACATGATATGGGCATTATGAATTTGTTGTGATGCCATTTAGACTAACAAATGCACCTACTGCTTTTATGTCCTTAATGAACAAAATATTCCAGATATATCTAGATCGATTTGTTATTGTGTTTATTGATGATATACTGATTTATTCTGAGACTCGAGAATAGCATGAAGAACATTTGAGAATAGTGTTACAAATTTTGAGAGAAAAGCAACTTTATGCAAAATTTAGTAAATGAAAGTTCTAGCTAGAAGAAATTGCATTCTTGGGGCATATTGTTTCCAAAAATGGTGTATAACCTGATCCTTTAAAGATTGCTGCCATAAAAGAGTGGGAACCCCCTAATAATGTTTCAGAGGTACGGAGTTTTCTAGGTATTATAGGAGATTTGTTAAAGGATTTTCAATTATTGCTAAACCATTAAAACATTTATTAAAGAAGAATGTGATGTTTAAATGGGATGCTAAATACGAGGAAAGTTTTGAAGAATTGAAGAAAAGATTAATTTATGCACCGGTTCTGACCTTGCCATCAGGAAATGGGGGATATGTAATTTTTACAAATGCATCACAGCAGGGATTAGGGTGTGTGTTTATGAAAAATGGAAAAGTCATTGCTTATGCTTCTCGATAGTTAAGGAGCTATGAACTGAATTATCCGACTCATGATCTAGAGTTGGCAACAATTATACATGCTCTAAAAATATGGAGGCATTATTTGTATGGAGAAACATTTCAGATTTTCACTGACCATAAAAGGATGAAATATATTCCAACACAAAAGGAGTTGAATATGAGACAAAGAAGGCGGATGGAGTTGATAAAGGATTATGATTGTACCACAGATTACCATTTGGGAAAAGCCAATAGAGTTGTTGATGCTTTAAGTAGGAAAGCTATTGAAAGAAGTGCTAGGATGACTTGTCATGCAAAAGGATCATTGGTAGAACTTAGAACATTGCATGTGGAATTTGCATTTTGGGATGATATACTTATTGCTAGTATGCATGTCAAGCTTTTATGGGTGAGTAAAATTCAAGAAAAGTAGATGAGTGATCTATATTTGAGAAAAATGAAGGATAGGGTGCAACAAGGAATGAATAAATAGTTTGCATTGAGGCACAATGGGATGTTGTTGATTAATGGACGTGTTTGTGTTCTAAATATAGAAGAATTAAAAGAAGTAATTCTGAATGTAGCCCATTATGCACCATACGCAATGCATCCTGAAAGCACTAAAATGTATAAGGATTTTTAACCTTTTTATTGGTGGTCGACAATGAAGAAAGATGCAGTTGAATGTGTAGCAAAATGTTTGACATGTCAATAAGTAAATGTTGAACATCAGGCACCGGCTGGTAAGCTTCATCCATTGTCTATTCCAAAGTGGAAATGGGAAAAAGTAATGATAGACTTTGTTCTCGGATTGCCTCAAACCTTGAGGAAGCACGATGCCATATGGGTAATTGTTGATCGGCTTACCAAATCAGCTCATTTTCTACCTGTGTAACAAAGTGATTCATAAGACAAATTGTCCAGAATATATGTGTCAGAAATTATAAGACTACATGGTGTGTCAACATTAATTGTGTCAGATAAAAATCTGCGATTTACATCTCATTTTTGGGGAAGTTTACAAAGAGCTTTAGGAACAAAGCTACATTTCAGTACAACATTCCACCCCCAGACAGATGGACAATCAGAGAGGACAATTTAATATTAGAAGATATGTTGAGAGCTTGTATCCTTGAATTTAAAGGGAATTGGGATGAGAAATTACCATTAATTGAATTTGCTTATTATAACATTTATCATTCAACTATTGGTATGGCACCATATGAAGCTTTATATGGTAGAAAATATAGAAGTCTTGTTTGTTGTGATATGGAAGGGTTGTGGCAATTAGAATGTCCTGAATTGATACAAGAAACTGTGGACAAGATTCAAATAGTAAAAAAGTGCTTAAAGGTTGCACAAGACAAACAAAAGAGTTATGTGGACAAGCATAAAAGAGAAATGGAGTATGCTGTGGGTGAAAAAGTATTCTTGAAAGTATCACCATGGAAGGGCACTATACGATTTGGCAGGCAAGAAAAATTGAGTCCTAGATACATTGGCCCTTATGAGATATTTAAAAGATTTGGTCCTTTGGCATACAGATTAGCACTACCACCTGAATTATCTCAGATACATGATGTGTTCCATTTTTCCATGTTAAGAAGATATAGATATGATCCTAGCCATATAGTACAAGAGTTAGAAATACAGTTAACAAAAGATTTAAGTTATAAAGAAGAACCAGTTGAAATTCTTGCTAGACAGATAAAGAAGTTATGTAATAAAGAAATTCCAATATTAAAGGTTAAGTGGAGTCAGCATTCACCAAAAGAAGCTACATGGAAAGTGGAAAATGATATGAAAGTTCAATACCCCTATCTATTTTCTGAGATTGGCGAGTCACATTTAATTTCGGGGACGAAATATCCTAAGGTGGGGAGAATTGTAATGCCCACCTAATGCATTTTCATTTATTTGCATAACATATAGACATGAGAAATACATGAGATATGTGTGGTATTAATTCCAATGTTAAATAGGGGAAGATTATAAATATTACAATTAAGTCCATAACAAGAATTAGAAAGTTAAGGGTTTAAATTGGTTAATGGAAAAAATAAAAAGGCTTAAATTGGTTTAGTTATTATTATTATTATTATTATTATTATTATTATTATTAAGGTTGAAAAATGTGGCTTAAAAAGGGGAGAATGAAGGAAGATAAGTTATCCTCCTTCTCCTCCTCCTTCTTTTTCTTCTTCTAAAAAAAAGAGTTGAATTATCAAGTAAAATTGAATGTCTAGAATCCATTTCAGAGCATAATCTTCATCTTCAAAGGTCTTAGATGCTTATTTGGTAAGTAATTTTAATATTTTTGTTGAATGAAGTTAGGGTTTATAACATACAAAATTCAGGTTCTTAGGATCTGGTTTTTCAGTCTTATTGTTTTTATCATAACTTGAGCTAGGAAGCTTTAAATTGAGTGTTCTTTGATGATATAGAAATTTTGAGATGTTTACTACAAAACTTAAATAAATAGGGAAAACTCATTTCTACTGTTTCAATAGTCATTTGGGGATTAACATTTTATTGCATAGTTTCCAATGATGGTTTAAGTATAATGGATTATTTCTTCGGGTTCTTAATCCATACACTTCCAATTGAAGAAAAATAAATTTTAAATTACTCTAGAAACATATATTTAATGATTTAGAAAGTTTCATTTGGAGATTCAATGTGTAGAATTATTGGTGAATTTTTAAATTCATCCTATTAAATCTATTATAATTGGCAGCTTCATATATTTAGATAGTTTAGCAGTGTTATCATGCTAGATGAAGTTTTTATTTTTTAGGTGTTTAAAAACAAGTAAATTATGATCTTTTTCAGCTAAACCAAATAGAAATGAGGCTGACATATAAGTAAGTACAAACAAAGGGAAAGAAGCAATAAAGGTAAGTGGCTAACTTAATGTTCTATGTGATATAACACAAATAAATAAATAATTATAAATTTATTTGTTAAGTTGATTGGATAAGAGAAATATATGTTTTCTAATTACTAGATTCTAAATTTTAATTATTGTGATATTTAATTATTATGTTGATGGATAATTATTGTTGAGATGAGATTGTAAATGTGAATGATATTTGCTGAATTCAGGTACCTTGTTCAATGGAGAACAACAGACTTGTTTGAGTTGTATTTGGAGTTTTATAACTCTAAATTGGTTGTTTTTAGTTTCTATGAAAAATTTAAGATGTTATTCACAAAATTGATAGAAATATAGGAAGCTTAATTTTGCTGTCTTGATGGCCAATTTGGACAATACTTTTAGTTACTTAATTTTGTTAACAGCTCGACTATGGTGGAATGTTTTTGATGTTTCTCCTTCTATACATATCCAATTGATGCGAAATTAGTTGAAAATTAATCTAGACTTATAATATTATTGATATGAAGAATATGACTTTGATATTCATAACGTAGAATTTTTTGTGTATTTTTGAATTTACACTATCAAATCTGCCATGTTGGAATATGGTATATTTTTGATATATCCTCAAAATATTATTGTTTCCTTATATATAATGTGGACGTTAATTGTCTAATGAAGTGATATGTGATGTATATGTAAATATAAGAAATATGGTTGGATAAGTATAAGGAGACAATGCTACTTGTGAATAAGGCTATGTTGTGTGTGTTATGAAATCCCCTTGAAATACCGTAATAAGACTAAAGAAAAATTTTGTACAAGATTATGGTGGTTGTGTGCATATGGGGATCCATGAACTACTAAAAAAAAGTTGTGGTTTTATATCTATAATTCACAAGTTCATTGTTGTTCAAAAGAAAATGCTTTGTTACAATGACTATGTACATATTATAAATGCATACTTAAATAAATGTATAGTTAAATATTGAATGAATTGATACTTGATAATATTGTACGCTTGAGTGTGTTATTTTTCATAGAATATTATGTTATTTATTTACTGAGTTTCAGGCTCACTCCTCCACATTATTTTTCAAGATTAAAAGAATTTTAGTCGGTCTTAAAGAAATAATTGCATCAATTACACTAGCATTGTGTCAGGTGGGTCAACAGGAGATCGTCTTTAGTTTTTCTTAAACGTGACATGCTTAGAGAATTTTCATATATTGTAATAAGGCTAGTGTATTGTAAATATATAACATAAGGGAAGAAGTGGACCTTTGATGTTGTGAGCTTGTTGGTTTGTGATATGTGTTACTTGTATAAATAAGTGTTACATATGTTGAATTGTGATTTAAAAATTTGATATTAATAAATATGTCATAGGTTACAATGTATGTTTGACATCCTTAACAAGTGTCACAGTTAATAAGTAATTTAATCTTATTGATATTTTCTAAAAGTAATGAGGTAAAGAATCATTATTTTTATTAATATATAGACATATAATAACTATATTTAATAAAACTATATAGTAAATTTGTTATAGTATTTAATAAAACTATAAAATTTTAATATAAATTAGTATTAATACTAAGTAAATATAATTTAATTTATTAATTAATGTAATGGAAAAAACTATTTATGACAAAACTATATAATGCTAATTTAACATAAATAAACTTCAACTTGTTAAGTATAATAGAACTTATAAATTATTATCAATAACATAAAAAATTTTGTTTTAATATTATAATTCATATTGAATAAATATAATTTAAATTATTTAACATTGATAAAATAAGTATAATTTGTATTATAAATAGTAAATCAACTCATTAAAAAACTTATTTAGTATTAAATAAATATAATTTAAATTATTAAATATAATCAAATGCTATGTAATTGTAATATAAAACTACGTAATTTTGATATGTTATATAGATAGCACATTATATTTCAATTTAAAATAAAAAAGATGAAATAAGAAAATCAACATTGTATGATTTCAAATATTACAATTTTTAATTAAAATATGTTGTTATTATTATATTTGATAACTTAACAATAATAATAATAATGAAAATTAGGTACTTGTATTGGAGATTTTATTTTTAAAATTCCTGAAATATGGTATGAGTCCAAAGATTTTAAATCCCAGGATTTACCAGTACCATGCTCACCCCTATGTAATATTTACATATTTCTGAGTTGAATTTTAATGACTTTTGAATTAATAAACAATGTTAATTAGGTAGATTTTAGGTTAATTAGGAAATAATTTTAGTTTAGAGTTTTATTTAGGATTTTATTATTTTTGGTTTAATTCTAATCAAATAAGGAGTTTTATTTAAGTGCCTAATTAGTTTTCTCTCTTTTGCAGGAAATTTCATTAAAAGGAATCAAAAGAGTCAAAGGATTGGATGACACAACCATACTGAAGTAGTGTATGTTACTGGATTTTGAGCGTTACTTCCACACGGCTTGAACATGGGGGTGTGCAACTTGTGTTACTACCATGATGAAACCATGTTAATGCTATGTGAGGATTTGGAATTCTGATTCGAAGCAGAGCACGCCCATGTTGAAGCCGTGCTGAAGTGGTGTCAAGCATAAAAAATTGCCTTTTTCAAGGAGGACTCAGGAATCCATGGGGAAATAGGTTTTCATCAAGTTTCCTATAAAAAGGCATCATTGAGAAGGTTTAGGGGGATTCATTCTACATCCTTGAAGCCACAAATGAGAGCTTAAGAATGCAAACAAGGGTTTGAAGATTGAAGCGGTGCTTAAACGAGGTTTATCTATTCTTTTTCTTCGTTCTCTTGTTATTTATTTTATAATTTGTAGTTTTTATTTATGCCACTAGAACTATGTGTAGCCAACTTCTTTTAGGGTTTAGGCTAGGAGTAGCTATTAGATGATGTGATTGAACATAAGTTTTTAATTAATTTTATTTTCAATTAATTTTATGCGTTGAGCTTAATGTCTTGTTATTATTTCAGGCCTTTTTATTGCATGTTTATGGGAAATTAACCAATGAGAATTAGGGAAATTTACTTGCTTAAGACTTATAGGACTTAGACCACTCAACCACGAGAATAGGCAAGCTCTTGGGGGGACCATAGGAGTAGGGAAGCTCTTCTGTGGTAAACTAATTATTAAAGAACTTAATGAGTTTTGATTAACTTCTTAATCACGAGAGTAGCTTAAACTTTAATCTTAACATGCTTAATTGAGCTCGAGAGAGTCTTTAGGTATTGTAGAACAATTACCCTTAACTGAAATCAAGGTGTTTAATAATTAAGTGTTCATAATCTAATTGGAATAGTGAAACTAAACCTAAGCTCTATATTTTTATCATTTGATTTTCTTTTAATTTCAATTGTTTAGATTTATATTTTATTTTTCTAAATTACTTTATTGATTTGCTAGCTAAGATCATAGGTAGAAATATTAGTATTTAATATTCAATCATCATGGGAACGATATCTTTTGTACTACAATTCACGATCCGTGCGCTTGTAGATTTTGAACATTGCCCAAAAACTTATCTTAAATCCAATATTTGAACAAAAAGATTGAAGTAACAAGCGAATATTCGCTATCTTACACGTTAAAGATGTTGGTGTTGATTTCTTATCAAAAAAAGGGGTTGAAACTTTAGAAGTAGACTCAAGGCGTACAAATCTACAACTACAACTTCATATGATTCTTCCCTTACAAAAGAATGGAGTATGGCACTCATAAATATATTAGAATGACTATCTCCACTGGCACAAAATATGATAAAATGGCACTCTAAGTGAAATTTTGAGAGAGAGCTAAAGGTTTCAAGGATAAATGTTCTTATGGTGCAAACACTCCATTATGCAAATCAAGCAAAAATGGTGGCTGCAATTATTGAGCTTCTTGTAGGGCTCAATTATGTTTGCAAGATTAAACAAGATCTTAATCAAAAAGGTTGGCCAAGGTCTTCTGTATGCAATGTTTATTACTATTGTACACCTAAAAGGACTTTGTATACAATGAATAGTAATGTATGCTTACAGGGCTCAAAAATATGAAGATGACCAAACTCGGTGATATGTTTCTCCAACAGGTGGATCATGCTCTAGAAAGTGCTTCAATGGAACTATAATGGCATGTCCTCTAATGGCCAATGTATCATTTTAATGAATCATTAAGTCAATATTTCTTTTTCTTTGGAACAAGGCATGTTTGATTGAATTGTTATGTATGGACTTGCAGAAGTCCTACATATGTTTACATGGTAGATTACTGTTGGCCTTGGGTAAATCATATCTTTATCTTGTAATATACAACTTTCTATAGTATGTAAATTTTTTAGCAATGCTTGAAAGTGCAATTTAGTGCCAATCATAAATTGTAGAACACAATGATAGATCCTATATAGAGAAATTTTGCATATTATGAATAGAGGCAAATGCAGAGCACATCAGATTGCATGGAAATTTTCTAGCAGAGGACCTTTTATTTTCATTGACTACAATTTTATAAGATGATAGATAAGAAAAATGATAACAATAGAGTTAAAGCACATTTTCTTGCACACCAAAGAAGGAAAAAACAATAAATTTTGAGTAACCAAAGTTGCAAAATTTAAACTTAAACTCTAATGATTATCCTTCTTGCATGACCTTTATTCTTCGCTATTTCTTTGACTACTGCATGCAAGTATGGAAAATCATATATATCACTCTCCTTAACCTTCCTTTTTGGTTCAATAACTCGATTAAGTTCTTCTCTAACTCTTCTCATTGATTCCGAGCAACAAAAAAGCTCTGTTATGACCCATTCAAGTGTGTCGCTTGTCATTTTTGTCCGATCAAAAAATAATTCATGTCCAGAATATCAGATTCAGTTGTAAATAAACATAACCGTATTTGTATATTAAGCATAAAATCTACCCTTGAGCTCTAACTTACAATATTGGCACTCTAGAATTGAGTGGCTTTAGTTATGAGTAGAGAAACATAGTGTACAAGCTATGACTATGAGCATACTATGAGTACAGATCTTATCAGGTTCTTCTTTTGTATCACCTTTAAACTCCAATAGTGCATTCAAGAAATCATGGTACTACTTTCAATTAAGATTGGATTTGAGATAAGTTTTTAGGGTAAAATTTTTTCTTGATTGATGTTAGAGATAGTGTAATGTAGAGAGATTTTGTGCAAAGGCAGTAAAGCAAATGCATGAGCCATTATGAACATGTGGGACCCATCTAAATTTTGCATGACAGCGGCGTCAGATTACACTAATGGTTGTTTCATTTTAAATAGTCTACTGCTAAGAGAGGGGCAAAAAACACAAGAAAACATAACATTTGTATTTAAATGATCCAAAAAAATAAAAGGAACTTATATGCTCCTCGACCAAAACATTAAGGGTAAATGCACGTTTGCCCTTTATTACTTATTATAATTTATTATCTATATTTATTATATAATAAATTATAATATATTTATCTACTATTTTTAACTAATGGTTTATAATAATTTACCATTTTAAATTAATGGTTTATATCAATTTAGAATTTAAACCATTAATGTTTCGATGGTTTATATCAATCTTTCTTTAAGTTATTTTTAGTTATAAGAATATGTATATAAAGAGATGTTGTTCTATTAATGAAATCAAGCAGAAACTTAAACAGTTTTCTTAGCTTTAATCTCTCTCTTTTTTATCTTCCTCTTCATTTCAACAGAAACTTCTTTTAAAAAGAAGTATAAATTCAAATTCCTTCAAAAAGAAATTCTAAGTTCTTCTACCTAGCTTGAAGTTTTAGATCAAGTGGTATCAGAGCACCAGATCCGAAAGTGTAAAGGTGGTTTATGGTCCTAACTCGCGACCGATGCAAAACTTCTAAAGAAGAACTTATAGGTCTTTTACTCGTACATTGGAAACCAAGGTCAAAGACAGGAGGAATGTCAGGAGATACAAATAAGACTAGTGAAAACGATGATTGTATCACCAAGCTTGAAGAACAGGTTCAATTATTATCAGCATCTATTTTTGAACTAGTGGAAAATTTAAAATTTTCAAAATATTCGCATGCATCCCCTTCAAAGAGAAAGGTCATTAACGACAACGAGGATGAGGAAGACACCATCCAAGAAGACAACGCCGAGGAAGAAGGAAATCGGAGAAATACAAGTGCCTTAAAAATTGATTTTAAGGATGAAATTCCTACTTACAACAGTGTTACAGATTCTAAAAAATTAGATAATTGGATAGACACATTAGAAGCTTATTTCAATATACATAAGTATTCTAATGCTGAAAAGATCCAATTTGCAAACCTAAAACTCTAAAGCCATGCTATTACATGGTGGAAGTCATACCGAAAATGGTACAACATTTCAGAGTTGACTTAGAGTAAATTCAAAAAATTGTTAAGAAAACAATTTTATCTTGTTGGCCATAAAGAAGAAAGGTAGTACAAATGGTAGCACTTCAATCAAAAGCTCGGTTAATCAGTGCAAGACTATACCTTTGAATTTAATAACCAAGCTTTGGTATTGGATAAAGACATTGAAGATTACAATGTCTTTATGAAATATATCAGAGGACTTATCGACTACATACAGAAAGAACTGAAATTTTTCACCGTGGAATCGATTGAAGAAGCTATTGTCAAAGCCATTGCCATTGAGGCCAAATACAAAAGACTTAATAAGAAGGACAATAAACATACAACTGTAAGTAGATCTGATTAGAATAAAGGCAAACAGATTAAGTATGGCCCAACATAAAAAAATTACTGTGATCACTATAATTCCAGCGGACACGTCAAGAACAAGTGTTAGATACTTCATCCTGAGTTGAGACCCAAAAATCAAAGGAACAACCAAGGAAGGAACGACAAGAAGGCCACATTGATAGTGCAACAGGCAGAAGACCTTCCAGAGTTGAAGCAACCTGACACTATACTTGGCTTAATTACTTCACCAATAGATGTTGCAGATGCTTACAACCGTGAAGAGTTATTCCATTTGAACATTCAAGTGAAATAGAGTGTTGTACAAGCAATTATAGATCATATCAATGATGTGACATGCGAGGTGGTTCCGTTAGACGTATGCCAAGTTATATTGGGTAGTCCATATCTATGGGATCGTGATGTAATTCATTACATGAGGCTTCATAAGTATCATTTAGTGAAGGATGGAAAGGATTTCCACATCAATGCTTGTAAGCCCTAAATTATGGAAAATTTGCTAATAGTTAACCAGACCAAGCGATTGGTTAACTCTTGTGGACGATTCCTCTTATTGATGATTCAACCATAAGATCAATGAGTTGATGTTGTCACTTTGTCAACGACGACTCTGACAACTTCACAATATTTCAATATTGGAAAATTACAGAAGGATTTTAAGGATCTTTTTTAGGATGTGCAGGGATTACCACCGCGAAGAGTTATAGAACATGAAATTCAATTGGTAGGAGATTCACCTCTACCAAACTTGGGTTTATATCACACCTCTCTAATGAAAAGTGAAGAAATCAAGAAGAAAATACAAGTACTTCTTGAACAAGGAGTTATCAAGCCTAGCTGCTCACCATGTGCTTCACTAGTGCTACTTGTGCCTAAGAAAGATGGAGGATGGCACATGTGCATGGATTATAGAGCACAATTGTGCATACCAGAAGATGGCAATAAATTGCTTTGGATTCATGAAGCTCATACTTCTAAGGTTGCAGGACATTTTGGAATGGAGAAAACTTTACTGAATTTTCATCAATATGTCTTTTAGCCAAAGATGCACCTAAATGTCTCTCGGTACATACGAGGTTGTGTTTTATGAAACACCTCGAAGCCTTATAATAGGAAGTTAGGACTATATCTTCCACTGCCAGTACCAAGCCGACCTTAGAAGAGCATTTCAATTAACTTTCTTGGAGGATTGCTTAAAACCAAGTCCGATAATGATTACCTGTTCATAGTTATGGATCGTTTTAGTAAAATGGTGATACTCATTCCATGAAAAAAGACTGTCACAGGAGAGGGGGAAGCTAAATTATTTTTTCAAAATGTCTGGAAACATTTTGGCCTCCCAACTTTGATTATATCAAACAGAGATAGTCGATTCTTAGGCTATTTTTGGAGGTCCTTATAGGGAATGATGGATACTAGTTTAAAGTGCAGTACTACTTTTCATCCACAGACCGATCGACAAACAGAGGTTGTTAATCAAACTATGGTACATTTATTAAGGGGTTATAATTCCAAGCATCCAAAAACATAGGATGAAAGTCTCCCTTACTTACAGTTTACTTTTAATCGAGCAATTCATGGCTCCACATTGAAATTTCCTTTCGAGGTTTTTTTGGGTTACTTACCACAAAGCCCTTTTAATGTGGCATTCATTACATGAGACAAACTATTAAGTGGAAAGGAAGAAGAAGAACATGTTCAAGCACAAAAATTTCTCAAACGAGTTAGAAAGATTCACTCATAAGTGGAAGCACAACTACAACGTTCGTAGCAGCAGTATAAAAATTGCTATGACAAACATCACAGACCATGTAATTTCAAAGAAGGTGACATAGTATGGTTACACCTCGGTAAGGAGCGGTCACAAGGAGAAAGAAAGAAATTGAAGCCTATCATATATGAACCGTTCACAATTATCAAGAAAATTGGTGATAATGCCTTCCAGCTCGACCTACCACCATACATGCATATGTATTCGGTCATTAATGCTGAGAACTTAAAGCTCTATGCACCATCTCTATTGGATGATGATCCTGATGAGGACACACATCTTCCCTCAGTCGATGACTTGAAGATGGAGTGAGAAGATCCTTTAAAGGATGACTGTATATTGGAGCACAACGTGAAACCAAACATGGAGAACAAAAGTATTTTCACATTGGCAGAAAAAAGGTCACCTTCTGCACATGTTAAAGTGGTATATCTGAGATAAAGCAACTTAAGAACTTCCTCATCTCAAATTTTAGCTTGAAGGAGTTCAAGCTACTCAAATGGGAGAGCCATGATCCAGGAGGATCTTTATTACTTATTATAATTTATTATATATATTTATTATATAATAAATTATAATATATTTATTTACTATTTTTAACTAATGGTTTATAATAATTTAATATTTTAAATTAATGGTTTATATCAATTTGGAATTTAAACTGTTAATGTTTCGATGGTTTATATCAATTTTTCTTTAAGTTATTTTTAGTTATGAGAATATGTATATAAAGAGATGTTATTCGATTAATGAAATAAAGTAGAAATTTAAACAACCTTCTTAACTTCAGTTTCTCTCTTTCTTATCTTCTTCTTTATTTCAAGAGAAACTTCTTTTAAAAAGAAGTATAAATTCAAATTCCTTCAAAAATGAATTCTAAGTTCTTATACCTAAAAGTTTTGGATCAAATTTACCTAAAATGTTTAATTTTTTTATTTCTTATTTCAATTTTACTTTTCTTTCTTATTTTCTCCTTTTTTATATATTTATTTTTCTCTGTTTTATTTTTTTTTTCTT
>CATIWM010093197.1:0-17264 GCA_949671775.1 Mallotus repandus | reverse complement strand
GTATAATGCTGCATAAATAGCATAATCAAACTCGGCCAAAATTGGCAGCAAAAAACCTGTAAATAGTCATACATATATGTAAACTCAAAATACCTATAAATATCATTAAATAGCATTTTCAAAACCAAAATACATACAAGACAGGTATAATTGTTTGTATGCCCCTGTAATAAACCTAAAATACATACAAAATATATGTATGGCAGTTAGTATTGCCATTCCCTTTATGCAATTATCAAATTTAACTAGGTAACATTGTTTAGCTTTTAATTCAGTTTGTAAGCTAAAGCTAACAAGTTAACCTAACAAAATCAATAAGGGCCAAAATAAACACATTACCCCAGTAAGTGTAATCTAAGTTTCGTTCTTGCTGGACTGTGATATTTGCAAAGTTGCGGTTCTTGATTGGACTGAAAATTTGGAGGATTTCAATTTTTTAGTTGCTTTAGCTGCTACCTTTGAACCACTAACAAATTGACATTGTTTTTCACTTGGCATCTGCAAAATAATTAAAACAACTTGTCATTACCAATAAAACAACGGATTTGTTATAGCTAAAAAAATATACATACCTTGATGTACATATTCCCAATTTCTTTGAAAATTGTCAATCCATATCCCTTTCTTGCCTGTTTAGTAAAAAAAATGGCATCTATCAAACTTAAATAGCCCAAATTCATCTTTTATATATATAATGTAAATTTCCACATTTTAACTTATATTTTTCCTGGGCAATTATTGACTTATCACCAACTGGACCTAAATTAGATGGTCTACCTCTGCCTCTTATATTTCATACTTGAACTCTTCCAATGTCCTATAAAGTAGTAGAAGTTGCCCTCCTTGTTCTTTAACATACACCAAAACAGTCCATATAAGAATTTGCGAAAAAAATAAAGTTTAATCTTTTCTCATACAACTGCTCTGCATGTTGATGACACACTAGTAGCCTATGAAGCATTTACTTCTGCAGGTGAGGCAGCCTGTGAAAAAGCCAATTTAACATTCATTAAAACAGATTTAAAGCAAATTCAACACAGATTAAAATAGATTCAAAGGCTATGAAATAGATTTAAAGGTTTTACATTAGCAGGTGGAGGGTTGTCTTTCCTTGGGCATCCTCTTTTATTATGCCCAAATTCAAAGCATAATTTGCATTGCATTACCACTCTATGTTTGCTTAACTTTTTGGCATTTCCAGTTTGCTTCTCACTTGCATCCTTCTTCCTTGTAACCTTTGGCCGTCAAGGCATTTTTTGAAAAGCTGGTGGAAGAATAAGAGGCTTTTCTATGTCTGGCCACATCATTGGTTCATTTAAAGGTTCAAGGGCATAACTGTATGCCTTCAAATAGAAGGCCTTCTTGTAACACTCATCAACATAATCTTCAACTGCGTGCTTCTTGTAATGAATGCTAGAAACTCCATGGATGCAAGGAATCCCAATAATTGCCAGCCTCGGCAATTATTACATGATTTTGCTTGCAAATCCACTACATATTGTTCATCACCAATTTTAACTTAGAGTTTGTCATTCACAGCTAGCTTGGCCACATAGAATCTTGAATCCCACTTTAGGATCTCTACCTTTGCCCTAATTCTTAGACACAAATCATCATGGCTATACCCTCCATGAACATGGTGCTTTACACTTAGCTTCTATTCTTGTACCACATGTTCTTATCCACCATATCTCATACCCATTTGCAATTTCATAATTTTGAACAACTGCTCTAAATTGTTCAGCATTTGTGAACAACATGCCTAAAGCAAAAGTGAATTCTGAATGGTCAATTAAGGGGCTATAAACGACAACCTTTTTTTCCTTTCTTCTTTTTACTTCCATGTCATCCTCAGAACTGCTTGAATGAGTGTCAGGATCCTCCCCACTTGCAGGGTGCTTGGAATGGTAACCCCTTGTCTTCTACTACTTTCACCAACCTCAACAGACCTTTTCCCAACTCCTACGTCCACTTCTGAGCCAAAACTAAAATAATTATCAACAGTGGTTTGCTTAAATGCTTTCAAATTCTGTCTTACTGCGACATGCTCATCATCTGATGAATCAAGCTCATTTGAAGGCAAACTGTCCTCATCACTGCCATTATTTGTATTGTCACCATTCATGACAGCATTATCATCATCCGCGGCCCTATTACTCACTCCATTGATTAAATTTTTACCTACACTTGGCTGAACTATCATTGCCTCCGCATAGATGTTCAAAAAGCCATGATTAATTACCTCATCAATCATTATTTTGCACTGCTCTGCAGTTTCTACAAACTCCAACCCCCAATCCACTCCTATAGGCATGTATTTTTTGGGAGGGTTATATGCTATTGCAAGCACTTCTATGTACCCTAAACCCTTCATTACATTCTCTATATCAGTTAAGCTTATACTTGTTACCTTGTCTAAATTTTTATGTTGACCTCTAACATAAATCAAGCCATCCTTGCTAGTAAACGCTCCTCCATGCCACAATTCTAAAGGCACCCTGGATTAATAAACACCGCTATATTATGAAATTTCACCATAAAGCAAGAACTAAACTCATTGAACTAAACGAAACCATAAAGCAACTATGTAAAACCCAATGCCCAATACACATTGAAACCATATGCCAAAAAACCCCAATTTCACTAGTCACCCAAATCCCTAAATAACAATTTCCACTTTTATTTATATTAAATACTGCCATTTATTCTTAGGCTTATATATCTAATGCAAAAGTGAAAAAAAAAATTCACTACAATAACCAATATATTAAGTAATAAACAATTTACCCTCTTTGTTATTTTTTCTTCGAACCCATCTCCAATGGCTTTCACTTTCACCTTAATAACAACAACCTCCACTTGCTTTCACACATAGGACCACACTTTAGGTTAAACTATTCTTCAAAGTAATGGGAGAATAAAGGTTGAAAATGATGTTGAAAGGAGGGTTGAAACTTGAAAGTGATGTTGAATAAAGGTTGAATCTTGAAAGTTATGTTGGCTTCATAGTGAAACACTGTAAAACATGAATTTTAGGTTTCCAGTGAACATAACGAAAGTGACACCGTTTTGTGCTTCAAAGTGACGCCATTTTACTCTAAGTGAAATGGTGAGTTTTAAGATTTTAAATTTTTTTGCCACATCAGACATGCCATCCACATCAGCTTGCCACGTCAACTCTAGCACAACTCCAATGTCATCTGGATAGATTTGAAATAAGTCAAAAAGTTGGAGGTGCAAATTAATACAACTTTGGAATTAGGATGAAACTGATAATTGACTTATAGTTCATGATAGATTTGATTATTTTTCCTTAAAAAAATAGTATTCTAACATTGATAAAATGATGTATATAAATTCAAACTCATATAAAAAGAGATGTTGCAATAATTTGAAAAAAACTAAAAAATAGTAAAAATAATTGGTTAGGAATCGAACTGTGGTTGAATTATATAAATCTTCATGTTTTCTAGTTAGAAAACAATATAAATTGGGTTTCCAAATTCTATTAAAAAATTTGAAAAAAAAGAAAATTGTTTTCTTTGGAAATATTTAGAAAATTGTAGCATTTGAACATAAAACTCTATATTCCACTTTCCTTAGAATTTTTTTTTGAAAAACACCTCTTGTTTTCCACAAGTAAACAACCCTTATATGTCCTAAGTTTTCTAAGAAAACTATAGTTAGAAAACAGAAAACTATTCTCTACAAATAAACAGCCATGAAAGAAAATCCTAAGAAGAAGAATTATAGATGTGTAGTATTTTAGGAAATTAACTTGATTGTTCTATTAGTGAAGTAATACAACATGTACTTTCACTATCAAATATGGTAGATGACAGTCAATTACATTTTTTTTATTACGTTCTTACTAAATCAAAAATCAAAGAGAGAAATGAATGTTACTCTTGAAGATGCACAAATAGAACAAAATTGGCTTGAATATCATCATTCCTTATGGATTGAGGGTGTGAAGACCTAGAGGTGGCTAGTAGATTATTAATCTAGTTTGTTATATTTTATTTATTTGTATTAGAATAGTATTATTTGATTGGTATCATATTTTATTTATCAATAATATCTATAAAATTATTGAGTTTGATTTGTGTTTGATAATGAAAAAGTTTTTTGTTATTTTTGAATTTATTTATAATTTAATATACTATTGAAACATTATTTTTTTCTTTTTTTTTATTTATTTGGTTGATGCTGGGTATCCACAAATTGATGAATATTTTGGATGTTACAAAAAAACTAAAAATCATTTACTTGAATTTCAATGAGGCAATCAGTCAAAAGGGACTAAAGAAACTTTTAATCGTTAGCATTCATCACTTAGATGTTGTATTAAGAGAACATTTAGGGTTTGAAAAGTTACATGGAAAATATTGTGATTGATGGCTTTATATTTATTTAACACAAAATGGAAAATTATGGTTACAATAATGACATTGTACAATGTTTAAAGAAAATTAAACATTTATTCAATTTGATCAAACTAAAAAATTTGTTGTTCTTAATATTTTTTCCATCACGTATAATGATTCAATGCATGAATGTAATGAAGAATTTAGTACAATTCAAATGGATGTATTATGTGATCAAATTGCTTTTAGTTTAATAAGAGGTAGGGGTAGACATTCGGTTGATTTTGGGCTATTTTTTTATCGAATGGAGTTAATCAAACTGAACCTCAAAAAATCGAACGAACCAAGTTAGAAACTGAATCAAACCAAACTAAACAAACCAAATCAGAAATCGAATCGAACCAACCATATCAAACCAAATTTTAAATTATTTGAATATTTTTGTATTAAATTATTATGCTATTTAAGAAAATAAAGAAAATATTTTGGTTTGTTCGCTTAATTCGGTTAACTGAATCTTATGCATAACCGAAGAAAATTAAAATTTCCTTTCAGTTCGGTTCGGCTCAAGAAATTGAAATTATGAGTTAAGCAAACCAAATAGAATCTTTAGTTTGTTCGGAAGCCTTGCACACCCCTGATGAAAGAAAAAAAATCCTTTAGGTATTATTTTTTTTAAAACTCTCACATGCTAATTTGAAAAAATTGGAATTCCATCATATATAAATGTCTTTTTTTTGTTGAAGTATGTTATTTTTAATATTCAATATTTTTTTAAAAGAATATTTTAATATGCCAATTTTGGTCATTAAATATGCACTGAACATTTATCATTAATTAGTTAACGGTTATCAACTATTAGCATTAGCTGGTAAGTACTAGCAATAGCTTACAACTTCCACTTATCAACTTGTCTGTGATAGTTAGGGGTTAATCAAGCGGAGCTCGACTTGTTAAAAAATTATAGGAGCTTGGGCTCCAAAAGCTTTTCAACTTTCAAGCTTAAGCTTAGCTTGAATAGATTCTCTCAAACTTGAGCTCGGCTTGTGAACTCAACTCAAAAGCTAGATTAAACAAGGGGCTGGCTAGTTTGAGATGGGCCATATGATGACATTATAAGTTGTTCACTTACTTCTCAATTTTTTTTGAGCAACTAAGTATTTTCCATTAAAATAGAATAGGATTACAAATTGGAGGCCTAAAAGCCAAATTAAAGCATACAAACCTAAGATACAAAGGCCAATAGACAAGCCTAATATACATGTTTCTAAATTTAGAAGGAGAACAAACCCTATTTTGTTGGAAAATGTAGAATAAAAAGCACCTTGAGCAACCTGCTATGGCAGATTCAAGTTAGGAATTAAACCATACCCAAACTTGCTTGTGCTTTGCTTTCTATGGACTAACTATATCTGTTGAGTCCATATGATGAGTGACTGACAAGTTATTTTTCACCCACATCACAATATAAAGGCACTAGATGATGAACTCTAAATATAATGGTAACGATGACTGTGTCAATATAATAAGGGAATCAAGGCAACTGATCATCATCCTAAGGAGGAAGTTCATGATCCTAACCCACAAAATCATAACAATATTTAACCTCTAGTTGTACAAAAAAATACAACAACACAAGAAAGACTACAAACATAAAGATAGATTTATCACTTTTATAAAAAGAGATATGAAAATAAACTTAAATAGTAAGAAATATAACAATAATAAACTATATAAACTTCAAATTTGTTAGCATTTGGAAGGCTTATTTTTTGTCAAAATGACCAAAAAAGCCATCCAAAATCGGTAAACACGAAGACATGAATAAAGAAACAGTAAGAAAAAGAGAGAAAACTAAGGAGAGAGAAAAGACAATACTCTTGTTGTGTACTTATTTCTCATTTTACTCTTATTCAATACAGAGTTTTAAATCTCAACATTACACACAATAATCACTAGGGTTATAATTGAGTTAAGCCGAGACGAGTTTTAAAAAACTTGAGCTCAGCTCGGTTAAGGAAACGGGAGCTTGAGCTCGGTTACTTTTGCAAAATCATAGTTTAAGCTCGGCTCGCTTAAATTCAAACGAGCTCGAGCTTTACACAAGTTGTGGCTTCCATCCAAGTTCATTATAGAGTTAGAGAGGAAAAAAAAATTGATGCCCAGCTCTAAAAAAGAGCTTTACAGATAGAAAGCAATAGCACAAGAACACAAAATTATTCAAAAACATAACAAAGAATTATCATGATTGATTACATAAAACTATCAATGATACAACAAAAATTCTCATAAACTTAAATCTTTTTAAGCTTATCAACAACAATCAAATAATAAAAGAAAAAAGAATGACGGTAATGGCAACAACAATCAACTCGGGTCGGTGAAACGACAACAATGGCAATGGCGACGACAACGTCAACAAGAAAAAGAACGACAACAATAGCTCTTCTTGCATGAGGCGACTTCTGAATCTAAAATTATAGATGAGATTTTGAATGGTGGTCGTGGTTGTGAGGGGGCCGACTAGAGTTATAAGATGAAAATAAACAAAGATGAGAGAAAAAAGAAGAAGGAGGAGGTGGCTAGGGTTTGAAAATGAAAATGAAAATAAAAAAGATAGAGATGGGAGAAAGGAGAAGAAGAAAGGGGCGGCTAGGGTTTGAAGCTAAAAATGAAAACAGAGAAGAGAAAGGAGAAGAAAAGGGGGCAACTAAGGTTAGAAGTTAGTGTTATTGTATATATGACAACTGCTAGGGTTTATTGGAGAGTGTTAGTATTACCATTAACTATGCATCAAAACTACATAGTTTTGATATAATACTACGTAGTTTTGTTTCAAAAACCATATAGATTTATATTTAAATTATTTAGTTTTTAATTATATTTAATAATTTAAATTATAATAATTTAATTTTGAATTAATTTATTTATAATTTAATTTTGAATTAATTTATTTATAAATTAATTGAAGAATTAAAATTAAAATTATATTTATTTACTTAATAATTTAAAAACTACATTTAATTATTATAAATTTTAATGTTAATAACAATGTATAAAAAACTTATATTGTTTTAATAACAATTTATAAAAAATTAAATAAACTTATATTTATTTACTTAATTTTGAATTTAAATTTAATTATTTAATATTAATATTGATATTAATTTAAAATACAAATATAATTATATAACTTATATTGTGATTAGATAATTGAAAACTATGTGATTGTGTAGTTAGATATTTAATTATTTTATGAATTTAAATATATGTAGTTTATATTGTGAATTTTGAATTTAAATTTAATTATTTAATATTAATATTGATGTTACTTTAAAATACAAATATTTACAAATATAATTATATAACTTATATTGTGATTAGATAATTGGAAACTATGTGATTGTGTAGTTAGATATTTAATTATTTTATGACTTTAAATATATGTAGTTTATATTGTGATTATATAAATATAATATACATTTTGATAATTTAAAGGTTATTTGTGTTTTTAGGTTTTAACATCAAAACTATCTAGTTTTGATATGAAACTACGTAGTTTTAAGGTTATGTAGTTATATTACTTTAGATTATACATTATTTAATATCAATTATAATTAATATTATATTTATTTAATTAGTCAAATATGATATTTATTTGAATTATGTCTATCTAATAATAATATAAATCATACTTAATATTATTACTCATACTATCACTATCACTTTGAAGTTTGAAATATGAATACCACTTAATTTCATATTTATCTAAGATATTTATTATTTGTTGGTTATATATTATGTTATTTTATTTAAAGTTAAATGCAAAACTATATAGTTTATAAGTTACATTATGTTATGTGATTTTATAATTAAATATTTAATTATTTTATAGTCTTTAAAATACATAGTTTATATTGTAATTAGGAAATTATAATTTACAATTTGAATTATATCTATCCAATAATAATATAAATTAAAATTTAAATATACGTCATGAACATTATTATTGATATAAGTACAATGAGATAATAGTAGTATAGGTAGTAATATAGAAAATTAATAGAATTATTATAATAACAAAAATTAGTATTACATTACTCAACATTGAGTTAATTTTTTAAAAAATGGCCAAATGCATAGTTTTACTGCTTTAAATAATATATACTTAGGCTCCGTTTATTTGTGAAAAATATTTTCTCTAGAAAATATTTTTTAGAGAAAATATTTTCCAAATAAAATATTTTTTTTATGTTTGGTTGTAACACTAAAAAAGACAATAAATGAGAAAAGAATGCATTAAAAAATAAAAAGAAAAGGTAATAAATGAGGAGAGAATGCATTAGAAATGTATTGGAAAATGTTTTCCCATCTTTAAAATGGGAAAACATTTTTCCTTATTTTGAAGTAATTTTCATTTGACTAGTACATTATTTTCCTTTGACTTATTTTTTTTAGGTAATCCAAAGACTAGAAAATAAAGGAAAATATTTTCCAGAAGAATATTTTCCGTAAACAAATGGAGCCTTAATATTATATTATATTTGGTAACTAATTTAAATTATATTTCCCCAGTATTAATACTAATACTAACTTATAACTACATAATTTTTATTTCACTTAATTATTTTTTACGACAAATTTAATTAGTACTGTATAATTTTTACTTATTAATTAAAATTATTCTTAATATTAATAGTAATCTACATTAAAAAAATTGATGTGATTTTATCATAAACGCATAATCTTGTCATATCTAATATTTTTATATTAGTTAATACTAATTTAATTAGTATTATCTTTACTTAATATTAAATTAACATGAAAAAATCTTTACTTAATAAATTACATTATTTTTATTTAATATTAATATTTAAATTAGATTATGCCTATTTAGTCTACCACATAATGTTAATATTTAAATTAACAAGCTAATAAACAAACTTTAAACGAGTCTGTTCACGAACTCGTTCACGAGCCTGTTGGCGAACTTGATTCACGAGCCTACTGAGCCCGTTTACGAACTTGTTCACGAGTTCGTTCACGACCTTAAACGAGCTGAACACTAAGATGTTTGGGCTCGACTTGTTTATCTTACGAGTCTCAAAATTTTATTTGAGTTCATTTAACTTAATGAACGAGCTCAAATGAGTTTTTACCGAGTTGAGCTCCGAGTAGCTCGCGAGCCACTCTCCGAATAGCTCACGAGCCGCTCTATTTATTTACAGCCCTAATAATTACTTATTTAAATCTCCTTGCACTTCTATCTCTTACTCAATGTGGAATTTATAAACCACAATAATATACACCATAACCACTTATATCTCCTTATACATCTTTCCATTTTATTTATTTTCTTAAACTAAAATCTTATAATTAATTATGATTAAGCTTTTGTTTCTACAATTCCTAGTACCTTTGTAGCTTATACCATAGCATCTGATTTTTTTTTTTTACAAAATATTGGAATTTGCAATGTTCCATTTAAAAAAATATATATATAAATGGTATATCAATTTTTTAACTTTTGCTATTTTGATATGTAAACTAATTCTTTTACAATTTTTCACTTTTTAATTTAAATTATATTTACATAATCTAAATTATTTTATTTACATAAATATTTATGCTAATTTAAATTATAAATACGTAAGTTTTATTATATTTAATAATTTTTATTTACTTAATACTAAATTATTGTATTATATTTACTTAATCCTAGTACTTAGATTAAATTGTATTTATTTAATACTACCATTTAATATTAATATTTAGATTAAATTATATTTATTTAATATTAAATAAGATTATTAACAACTAACAAAAGAGTGTTTATAAACCCCATTTATGAGGTAACTCACGAGAATGTTTACAAGTTAGCGCACGAGACTATAATCAAGCTTATTTGTGAGTTTAAACAAATTAAACTTTATAAAATTTAAACTCAGCTCATTTATCGTTCAAGATTCAAAATAAAATTCGGATTCAACTCATTTAATTTGAAAAATGAGCTGAAAATATTTTATTTATTTATATATTTATTTTTCAAGTCAAGCTGAGGGAGACTCCGCTGGGTCGGTTTACACCCCTAGTAACAACTGTACAAGAAGTCCCTAACATGATTACATTACTCTCCCTATGCACTCAAAATTTTGGGGGACATTTCCGGAATTGAATGCAAAAAATTCGATGGCTTCGATAGTAGTTTCACCAACCGCCAAAAGAAAAAAAAGGGGAAAACAAACCCTAATCTGATCGCCTTTGAAAAAAATGAGAAGAAAGGAAAATTCGAAGACTCTTTTTTAAATTAAGAATGATGATTACATTTTTGACGTGATACTCTCGTCTAATAACGCTGCCTCTCTCTATATCGTTTCATTTCATTTCCTTTCCTTTGTCGTCCAGCGACTGCAATTCAATTACAAAATTAATATAGAAAGATTGATCGAAATCCTCGGTCTTGATATTCGATGTCGAAGAGGTGATTTTTTTTTTTAATCGTATTGGGTTGATTTAGCAGTTCTTTTTATATGTTTTTTTTTATAATGACAACGATCTTGATTGTTTTGGTTATGAGACTTTGTTTATGATGTTTAATTATTGTTGATTGATGAGTATGAAAAGTGTGAAAGTTGTGCTTTTACAATTGATTTTTGTGTTAGGTTTTTTTGTAGATGATCATGCTTGCTTTGATGCCTTTTGCTTATTTTGGTTTGCTTACCAGGGAAATTGTGACATATTGTCTATTATTGGTGTTGGAATATGGTGCGCATTCTTGTGAACGAATTGTGTTTTTGGAATGTTGAGAAAAATCAAGAAATGAATGTGAATGAAAACTCTTTAATTATGTTATATCTTTAGGAATCAAAAGCATGTTTTAGTTTGGAATCTGAATGACTTTTCTCTTTAATGATTTGCCTCACCCTTGTTAGGTTATTATTTTTTGTTGTACTTTTGTTTTAAATTTTTTTTGGGTTCTAGGGTACTTTGCAAATTCTTCGCGCATGGAGCATGTTTGAAAGGGGAACATTGCGAGTTTTCGCATGATTGGAAAGATCCACCGAATAATGTAAAGATATTTACTTTTGCTTTGTTTTATCTTTTCTCTTACTAAAATTTTGAAGTAGAGATTTTTGAATTTTTCCGTTATTTGTCTGTGCTTGTTCGGTATCACAGATCTGCACTTATTATCAGAAAGGAATATGCTCTTATGGAAGTAGATGTAGATATGAGCATGTCAAACTTTCTAGACTGGATTCTGCTTCGTCTTCATCAACTATGCCTCACCAATCTTCTGTTCCTCTTGTTCATCCTGTGAGAACTGGGTCAAGCAGAGGAGCAGCAGTTCCAAGTGCTTCTGGAGAGCTTTCTGCTTCAAGTAAACCTTACTTTCCTCCTGGTAAGCCAGCATGGAAGGCGGAGTCTGGACCAAATAACTTCCTAGAAAATGGTGAAATAATGGAGCCTAGGAATGTTAAACCAGAAGACCGTTCCCTCTGTTCATTTGCCGCTGCTGGTAATTGCCCCCGTGGAGATAAATGCCCTCATATTCATGGTGACCTTTGCCCTACGTGTGGGAAAAGTTGCTTACATCCTTTCAGACCTGAAGAAAGAGAGGAACATTTAAAAACATGTGAGGAGAAGCAAAAGCATCTTGAGGCATTAAAACACAGTCAAGAAATAGAATGTAGTGTATGCCTAGATCGTGTGCTCTCAAAGCCCACAGCAGCTGAACGAAAGTTTGGGCTGTTATCAGAATGTGATCATCCATTCTGTATATCTTGTATTAGGAATTGGCGTAGCAGTTCCCCAACCTCTGGAGTGGATGTTAACACTGCATTGAGGGCTTGTCCAATATGTCGCAGGCTGTCATACTTTGTTGTTCCAAGTGTCATCTGGTATTCCTCCAAAGAAGAAAAGCAGGAAATTATAGATAGCTACAAGGCAAAACTGAGGTAAAGTTGTGCATGCTTTTGCAGTATCTGTACCTTAACTTCGTTAATTGCCAGTATCTGTACCTTAATGTTGTGCATGCTTTTGCAATATCTGGGATTACGTTTCAAAATTAGACACTGAAGTTGGAAGTGTACATGGTCTCAATGTTCCTTTTTCTTAACCTGGTTAAAAAAAAAAATAGAACTATCCAATTCCATGGTTTGTGTTTATTTAGTGGGCACAGTTGTATACTGTTTGCCTAGTTTCATTTGCTTAATATATAATAACAATTTAGATGACTGGAAAACTTAGGACTTTTGAATTTTTTATGTGGACTCTTTTTTTTTTTATCTATTTTTTTGAAATAGTAGTTTATTATGCCACTCATTTTGAATTTTTTTTAACAGTTCTATAGATTGCAAGCATTTTGACTTTGGGAACGGGAACTGCCCATTTGGGACCAGTTGTTTTTACAAGGTAAGATAGTTTGTCTTCATTTAGTGTGCAGCCTCAATATTGATATTATGGTGCTTTCTTTGTTTGTCTATTGGAACATTATGTGTGTGAATTTTTCACAGTTGGAAATTTGCTTTGTATATTTGTGCAAATTGAAGGCTGGCCAAGTTATCAATCTTTTCATTAGCATTAGCAATACCCTTACCTTGCCTCTTTTAGTTCAATCTTTCTCAGGTAAGCCTTTAGGCATGAACTTATGTTTATATGCCCCTCTCTGCCTTTGGTCATCTTGAAAGTTACTCCCACAGGGTAAGCCTTTTCTTTGCCTTCAGGAGCTGTATGCGCCTTTGAAAATTTCTTTGATAATTTTCAAATAGAAAATAGAACACATAAAATTGGAATGAGTTTATTTTCTCAACCGAGCTCAGCATGTTCTAGGTCTTTGGTTAATTTCATATTAGCATACTAATTTTTATAGGTACTTGTATGATCAAAAGAGGAGTTGTACAAGAAGAAGAATTCAAGTAATATTTTAGGCAATTATTATTTGATTGTTGTTTAGTGATGGGTTATACATTTTGATCTGTGTTGTATTCGATCCAAGTCTCTGTCTGTAGATGTGCAATGTGCTAATAGTGTTGCATTTGATTCACTCTCTGGTGCATATGAGTTTCTGTAATCTCTGATTTTATTGATTTAGAAAGCTTATTGTACTGTGTCTAGGTGTATATGCAAGTAAGCTATAAAATTTTTCCCCGTTCTTTGTTGTGTTTGAACAGCTTGGTAATTGTAGATTATGAGAGAGTTGATTTTTGGTTGGAACTTCATGTGTGTTTCACCTGGACATGTTTTCAAGTTCTCAGCAACACTGTTTGGTAATATTTGACAGAACAATTGTAAGGGCAAGGTCTGTTGATAAAATATCTATTAATAAAATGATTATATTCAGCTGAACTGAACTGAACTTGACTTTCAGAATAGTTTGGGAAGGCCCCATGTTTTCTTCATTCAGCTCTATTGAATGCTAACTTCTACATCAGGTGATTATTGATTAGAGATGGCGAATTGGTTGAAATTAGTTAAGTAGTATGACTTGGATGTATACAACATCTGGGAGATGCTACATGTGTGGATAAGGGAGAGCTTGAAATAGATCCCTTGAATTGATTCAAGCATGATCTAGTATTCTCATATGCTTTTGGAAAGAGTAATCTTACAAACTGAATAATGGAGGAAGTGGGATGAGGATTGGTGTGGAAAAGAACAATGAGGTGACTGTCATAACACTTTATAACTTGTTTTAAAGGGCATAAAGCTCAAAGGAAAGCCAAAATGTTTATTGAGAAATGTATTTTGGTCTTACTGAAACTGTTTGTATTTCTTCACATCTTGAGTGTTGACTGCCTAATTTGTTTTCATCTGGTTCTATTCAAAGTTTACCTTATCTTTTCATTGGAACCATTCAAGACAATCGGCCATGGTATTGATGCTTTTGCCAGAATTATATCAACTTCTATTCACTACCATTTCTACTACTTTGTCCTGCCTTTTCACCATATTTGCTTGAAAGTGATTCTGTTCAAAGTTTTTGCAAGACTTTGTCATCTCATATATGCCAAATGTGTTACACTTTATTTTGTGCTGGTGCAAAAATAAAGAGAACATTTGCTTCCCACTTCTAGAATAGATGCATTTAGTGTTACCTTGGGTAGTGCTCTGCAAATCTAATATTGGTGTTATTTGGTAGTTGGCAACAAGGTTGTGTCAAATTGCTTGCTGAAACTTGAGCAAGCCTGCCTGCTGGATCAGCGTCTTTGTATTTTATGAATATATCTTTTTGCCTCTGCAAATTAGCTGCTGCTTGTATGAATGATTCTATTGTGCTGCCTGGTTAATTTTTTGTTATTTTCTTGAGACACTGTTATCAGCATTCTCTGAGTTTATCTTTTGCATATAGCACTCAGAATTATGAACCTTTATATGCATATTTACTTTCATTGCGGAGAGCGTTAGCTTTGTCACTCCTTTAATGGATACAGTGTTGTGTTGTGTTGTGTTCCAGCATACTGTCAAGCCAGGCTCATACACATGGATATATCACAGACCCCCTCCACGGAGGCCACATCCTCGCAGATCCAGTGCTGTTGATAATATGAATGCATTCATTGATGTTTTTGAGCACTTAATTGAAGAAGATGAATATGACATCTTTGATGCTGAAGATGACTTTTATGAGGATTATCTTGACGAGGATTATTTGGATGAAGTTGATATGGAATTTTTTTTAAGGCAGCTGAGTTTTGAATCATGCGACACCTCCAGTGATGAGGAGAATTATCTTTTTTAAGCCAGTCTTAGCTGCATTGCAAATATTTCTCGTGCTAAACTTTTGGTCTTTGTCTTTTGAAATCCTAGTGTTTTGAGCATTTGGACGCGTGTAGTTTATTATTTATAAGTCCATGTTGCTCTATGTTGGGATGATGGTTATTTTATTGAATCTAGGTTTTCTGCCACTATATTGGTTCCATCTGTTTATGTGTTTAGCTGTTTGCAGCACTGTGATGTGGTAGTTATTAGCCTGGACATGTGTTTATTGGTTGTGTTGTCAAGAGCTAAAGGCTTGAATCATGTGCTTTAGTTTCATTATATTAATGAAAAGGCTGAAATTCTGAGAGTTCTGACCGCCTTGTTCTTGCATTTGTATTTGAGAATTGTTTCTTTTGTGGAATGAATAACACTTGTTGGTTTTTCTAATGATACCTCATTTAGGTGGGTATGAGTCAGAAAATTCTATATGATTACTAGTTCTCAATTATGTGGAAGCTATGATCCGCATTTCTTCCTTTTCTTTTTCTCCCTCGAGAACTGTTTCTTTTAGGGATGATGGTAATTGTATTTGGTTTGATGATAGTGAGTAAGAAGTTGCTGTTGTATATATACCTATTTGCCCTCTTTGGCGGTTGGGCTGTGTGAAATTAGCTTTTATATTTAATGAAGGAATAATTACATGATCATGCAAAAGAACAAAAAACTTAAAATTGTAGGAACAGTTGTGCTGTCAAATAGTTGGGTAGGTATGGAGGCTAATTCAAACCCCTGGGGTAAAATAAGAACAGCCCATTACATTGGTGTTCGGTTGAGAACTTTTGATTGGTGATGACTTACACAACAGATGTTATGTGATGGCATATTATTCTGCTGTGAAGTTATTAAATTATTTCTGCTGTGAAGTTATTAAATTATTTCTGTGATATTTAGTATCGGATTTCACTTGGCATATTTATGATATTCCAAATTTGCAGCATGCATTCCGAGATGGTCGTTTGGAGGAAGTTGCCTTGCGTCATCTAGGGGCTGAAGATGGACAGACTGTAATAGCTAAAAACATCAGGTTTATTTGATGTTTCCTCTTTATCTTTATGTTTTGCGTGCCAACTGGTTGCGTTCTTGTTATTTATATAAATTTATTGTATTTTCAGGCTTTCTGATTTTCTCAGTAACTTGCAAATAAGTTGAACAGGGCTGTTCAATTGTTGTTGTGTAAGTATGAGGTTACAAATATTCATCTTCCTCTCACTGCTGACGTCTTTTATGTGCATGCCCAGACAATAACATGTTTATGCGCACCTGCATCCATAGGAACACATGTAGATCCATGCATGATGAATCAAAGTGATGTTGCTTACTGCATCTATCTCCAAATATGCAGGTTATCTGCCGATATGGAGATACATATAGTTTTCAGCTTGTCAAAGGTCTTCAATTTCCTGTGTCAAACTCTAGTTATTTGTGAGGTAAATTTTGAAATTTTGATTTATAAGTATGCATGCCATTCTGTTCTTAGCAGGTTTTTTTTTTTTTTTCCGTTTTTATGGTTTATCACAAGTGAAATGCTTGGAGGTCATTTGCTATTTGTGAATGTGTATTTGAGTGGTCAAGTCCAGTAGTTGTGATGGTGATTGCAGTGGTGATATGAATTAAGGGTGGTTTTTAACTTGTTAGTATTTTTTTTTTCAAAATATTTAACATGGTTTGGGGTTCAAAAACATAAGTTTTGAATCCAATTGGAGAATATATATATATATATATATATATGTAAAGGCTCAACTTCACATTCATGAACAGTACAAGAGTACATCTGGATGCCTTTGACACTTTCTCTTCCTTGTATTTGGATGGAAATTTTCACATGCTTTTGCTTTTAGCTTTGGGAATATTTCATTTTCTGAAGCATAAATTTAACTTCGGTCTAATTCTTGTTAAAATAATTAAGAATTTCTTATGATCTGTAAATTTTGTGCTGAATTGAATTCTGAATTGCAGTGTGCTTACATCAGTAGCTTGCTAGAGGAAGGCTATATCGCATTTCTGGCTGCTTGTCGGGTTGTCTTAGAAACTTGATGTTATGGAATTCAGTTAATAGCTTGTTTTGAAGGATCTGTGCTGTGATTGAACCAATCTTATCCCCTTGAAGGGTTCTCCATCTTACTGCATTGTTCCTATATT
>CATIWM010093188.1:0-27257 GCA_949671775.1 Mallotus repandus | reverse complement strand
GAATTAATATTATAAAATGAATTACAACTCGAAAACAATTGAATTTCACTAAGTTAATTGATCATTTTGGTAATATATATATATAATTGGAATAAAAATTTAAATACACTCACATAGGGGTTTCACAATAGACAAGATAGTGTTGATCAGGAGAAATAGCAACTCCATTGGCAAAGTAGAGGTTGGAGACAAGAACTTGAGTGTTTTTGGTGGAAGGATCATAACTGAGTAGGCGACCATGGGGCTTACCCTCCAAAATGTCCCACATGAAATCATGAAACTCATATTTATATGAAGCATCCGTGAAATAGATAGTTCCATCCTCTGCTATATCAACTCCATCTGTTAGTTTGAATTTTACACCTTCTGCCTCATCAGTTAGCACCTCCACTGCACCATTTCTACTTATCTTCAACAACCCCTATATATATATATAACATTAGGCAATAATTAATATGTATATCGTTTGTACCATAAAATCCATTGTTAATTAAATAAATTATTTATTTTTAATTAATTAGTATGGGAGAATTAGTGTTATTGGGAGTTAGGATGTGAAGAAGTTGGTGTTTGAGTGGAAGAGGTAACATAGGAAATGGAAGACATGCCCAGAAAAATTATGAGAGAATTACCGTAATCAAAATATAATTATAATTATATAATAAAATTATATTTATTAGATATATAATCATATTAAATTAGTTATTAAAAAATTTTATGGCTCTTATAATTTTAGCATACATCTAACCGAGTGCAATTGGGTAAAACCGAAAAGAAATTAATAAATAAGCAATAATTTCTAATGGCTTAATGGTGGTGCGAACTACCACAGCCTTTAAGAACTCCGTCTAAAATTTAAACTCACAAAATCAGGTGATCAATACAACATCATTTGTTCTTCTGTTTCTAAATAAATATCGTTTAAGGTTTCTATATATATTAAGAAATGTATTTAAAATATGTATAAAATATTATACTATTTTTATAATAATTATTAGTTTTGTATAGAATGTTAAAATGAATAAATATTTATTTAATTAATTCTCCTATATTAAATAAGGGTGAAATAAAAAAAATAGTTAATATATATTGGTAACTTAAAATGACAATTATTTAAAAAAAAATTAAACTTCTAAAATGATAATTATTTAGAAATAGAAAAAGTATATAATAATAATAATCATTTTTCCAGAAATAAAAAATTTACAAATGAACAAAATAAAATTCAAATCAAATCGGATTTGGCTTTTTTCTTTTTATGGAAAAGTCGGTTTTTGCTCACCTAATTTAGACAAAAAAAAAAAAGCATTAAGATAGAATCAAGTGCCAATCCAATTGACAAAACACAACAATCAATCAACAGCTTCAATTTCAATTATTTTCTTAGTTGAGCGTTCAGTATTAATTGTTAAACAATTTATTTTTGCAACCCATTAGTCAAAAATCCATCAAACATCACTCATAATGTTATAATTTCAAGGGCCGGAGTTCTATATATATATATATATATATATATACAAATCACTGCCATTTACTTTTATCAAAGCATAGGACAAAACGATGACGTTGAGTTTAAGAAAAATAATGAAGTTGCGGTCCATATATAATATACTGCCAAAATGTATATTTGGGAAAAGTAAATATCACATATGAAATAAATGTTTGTCTTGTTTTTACATTTTTTCTCAAATATTATTTAAAAATTTCAAATTTATGTTCGATGTAAAAAAAAATTGATATTAAGATTGTGTTTGTTTGCGTAAAATATTTTTTAAAAAAATATTTTTTTAATTTTTTTATGTTTGAATTATTTAGATAAAATAAATTAAAAAAATAATATATCAGTCAAAGAAAAATTATTTTAATTATCTTTTTTAATGTCTTTTCTCTTTATTTATTATTATTTTTTTTATTTTTCAATATCTTCTCTTTTTATTTATTATCTTTTTAATATTGCAATCAAATATAAAAAAATATTTTCTTTAAAAAATATTTTTTCTGAAAAATAATTTTAAAATAAAATATTTTCTAAAAATAAAATATTTTCCGTAAACAATAATTACATTTGAATAATTTTTGACATTTATAACCGTCTAATAGTGTGTTTGGTTTCCAACTTTAAAGTAGTATTTGACTAATATTCATTCTTAAATAATAGCTAATTTCATGAATAGTTACCATTAATTCAAATGTAATTACTCAATTGGTCTTATTTATTTAAATATGATTAATTCATTGTTCATGTTTATTTAAATTAAATTAATAACTATTTTTTATATATTGATTTTTTTCATACCTTTTTAGTTAATTTTTTGTTTCTTTCACATTTTCTTAATTAATTTTTTGAACAAATTTCTTAAACATGTATAATTTATTTTTCAAAATTACTATAACTATATTATTATATAATTTTACATAATTTTTAATATTTAAAATTATAAATATAAAAGTATTTTTTAAATATATATAATTAAATACAATTGAACATATAAATAATTAAATAATAATAAATATAAAATTTTAAAATTTTAAGAAATTTAATTAAATTCTATAATAGCTATTAAATATATAAACACCAATAATGGTAAATAATTTTATCAAATGCTTAACATTAATGAGCAATCAACTACCTAATTTTTTTATAAAATAAATGTACATAATTATTAAAGATATATACTAATGGCATATTCATATTTGAATTATAAATATAGCCAGAAATGTTTAACTAATTGAAGAAAATAAAATAAATATTTTTATTATCATAATATTTTTTTTTATAAGTTTATTGTAAAAGTAAAAAAAACTAATTAATTTTATTGATTAGATATTATTCATTTAATAATATACCAACCTTATATGCATCAGCTACAATAACCTCATCTCCTTGTCCCATCGCCAGTCCGAGAGGCCTCCCACCAGTGTTGACCCAGTTTTCCACAACCGAGTCAGCAGCCGATTCATTCACCGTAACTCGCTTAATCCACCCATCTACGCAACTCGTATAAATCACCTTAGACTTGCTGTCATACACAATATCTTCAGGTCCCGGTAAATTCCCCTCGCCCAAGAACTCGGACCCTTGAAGGATGTGACCATACCTCAGCTCTGGGCTAGCTAAAGGGTGAGTCAACTCGTGGATGGGCAAGGGAGCTGGTTCAAAGGAGTCGAGTTGGTACACCAGAATAGCAGCTATAACAGGGACTAGAAGTAAGAAAGTGATAGTGAAACATGGGCATGAGCTCTTCTTCTTGTTTGTGGTGGATTGAGATGTACTGTTTGCAGGCATTATTAATTGGCTGTTTCCGAAAAACAGAGATAAAAGAGTTTGTGATATTAAAGGATGAGCCCCAGAGCGAGCGTCGAGAGCAAAATTGACAGAGTCTGAGGGAAAAAACAATGATATCTGGAGATTGCCAGTTTGCCACGCCAATGAGTGGATAGCTGATAAAAGGACGTTGCCAATTTTTTTTATTTTATTATTTTATTTTGGCCTATTCTTGTCTAATTTATTTTAGTTTTTTAATTTTGAAAAAAATATCCATTTAATAAATATTTAATAATTTTAGCATTAATAGTTTTTTTTTATAAAAATTGAATAAAAATATTGCCATGACATATTATAAAATATCAAATTTAATCTTTTTAATTTTTTAAATATATAATATTTTATTAGTATAAAAGATATAAACATTCGAAATTTTTGATAATTTTATTTCAACTTTTAAATTTTGGTTAAATATTTTTTCATCCAAATAATTATTTATTTAAAATAAAATAAAACGCAGACATAATAATAAAAGAATTAAATTTATTATTAAAAATTATTTATTTCATTATAATAATTTTAAATTTAAAATTTTTAGTATAAAAATTATTACTTTAGATAATTTAAAATTATTACTATAGATATTTGAACAAGATGATTATCATCCAAATTGGCAGCTCATCTCTGAAAAATTCTCAACAAAGACGCAGCTTTTCTTTTTGTTCACATCGTTCCCATGGCTATCTCAATCAACTCCCAAATAATTCTTGCAATCCTTCCAATCAATGCAATTCTGCCACCATCTTCAATCCCCCTTCGTCCAAAAAGAAACCAGTTGATGGCTCACATATGGTAAAGTTATAGCTAGCTTTCTAGAAAAGAAAAAAAAAAAAAAAGTAGCAAGATGGACGTATGAATATATACATATGGACAGTGATTGACATTGCGGGAAAAATGTTTTTAGGAGCAATTGCAATATTGCTCCCAATATTACTTTTTTAAAATTTATTTTGTTTTAATAATTAATTAAATTAATTAAATATAAAATTTAAGTTGCACACGGGTGAATCTGCCGTGTAGAAATTTAAATACTACGAATGAACTCGTCATATAAGAATTTAAACACCTGTAATCTATAAAATTCTTTTTAATATGTGTGTATATATATATATATGGAGAAATGTTTAATGTTGCATATATATATTTATATATATATATTCATAACGTGTTTTACACATAATTTTTTATTATTATTAGACCATTTTTTATAAAATAAATTTAAATTAAATAATTTTACATGATAATTAATTATTTGAAAGTATAATTTTTTAAAATTTTAAAAATAAAAAATAAAAGTATCGTAAAAAATATATTCTATTATACTCATATAAAGGTATCATTTTTAATTTAATAGTATAATATTTTAAAATTACTAATTACTATTTATCTAATAACAGTTTAATATTACACATCAATATAGTTATAATATATTATAATCTTAATAAATGTTCAATTTTAATAATTATATCCATTCACTTTTCTTTAATATGTTTAACGTTAATATACTTTTAAAAATTAAAATTTAAAATATTATTTGTTTAAAGTTTATATACTTTTAAAAATAAAAAATTAAATTATTATTTGTAATGATAACTTTTAATTTTTTTAAAATAATATAAGAAAAATATTAAAAATATTATTTTTAAAAAATTAATCTATTTAGTTTTTAATGTCTATTTGTATTAATTTATCTTCATTAAAAATTCTACTTTTATTTGAACAATTATACTTCATATTTTTCAATATTTTTTAATGTTAATATTATTTTTTACTCCAAAAAATTCTATCCACCATTTTTATATAAAAAAATTAGCTAATAATTAGATAATGAATATTAGTTAATTTAATTTGAATCGTCTACTAATATTAAATATAATACTTAAAAATCATATTTCTATTTTGTTTATATAACAAAAATTCAATGAACTAATTTTTAGAAAAATATTATGGCTATAATTAATTCTTAGATAAATAAAACTTAGTTAATTAAAAGTTAGTTATTTTCTTATTAAATTTTATTAAAATTTCTAAAAATTATAAGCACTATTTTGTTTATATAACTATTCAATAATATAAATTTAATAGACTTCCAATTCATTATAATTTTAATAAATTTTGTACTTAAATAACTTATTATTTTTCAATATTTTTTAAAATTAATATTTTTGCTTTAAAAATAATTCCATATAATTATACAACACTTTTTTAACATTTTTATTTATATAATAAGCTAATTATACAAAATTCATAGAGTTATAATATATTAATTTCTTACATTCTTAATAATTTTAATACAATTTCCATTTAAATAATTATATATCATTTTTCAAAAAATTTTAACATTAATATTTTTCCTTAAAAATAACTTTATACAATTATACAACACTCTTTTAACATTTTTATTTATGTAATAATCTGATTTTACGAACTTTATAGAGAGCTATAATATAATAATTTATCACATTCTTAATAAATTTTCTATTTAACTAATCATACAAAGTTCATTCAACATTTTTATGTTGATATTTTATATAAGTAATTATTCTATAAATAATTTTAATTTTATTTACTTATGAAATTTAATTTAATAGGACTTATAAAATATAATACTCTATTTCGTTTATATTAGATAAAATATAAGCATATCTAATCAAAATAAAAAAAATAATAATTTTCAGTAAAGTTAGAAAGAGAGAAATAAGAGAAAGAGAAGAAAGTTTAGGAAAGTAATAATTGCTTCACACATCTCATTACTATTAACAAGAGCATATATATAAAAGAGTAATAGGCCGTAGAAATGACAATTGTACAATTACTTACAAAGAGACTAACTAATAACAAAGACTAGCTACTCAATACACCCCATCAAGCGAGACCTAGTGTCAACTAGGCTAAGCTTGGAACTAATAAATCTAAACCTGTTTGCAGATTAAAGTTTAGTAAGAAGACCAATTGGTTGCTCTTTTATTGGTATATATTGAACATTAAGTTGGTGAGCAACAACTTTCTCTCTGATAAAATCCACATCAATCTCTATATGCTTTGTCTGAGCATGGAAAACAAGATTTGAGGCAAGAGATCCTGCACTAACATTGTCAATTAGATGATGGGTAGCTATCGAAGTGAAAAACCCAACTCAGAAAATAAAGATTGTAACCAAACCAATTCTGAAGTTGCAGAAGCTAAAGCCCTATACTCAAATTCTATGCTACTTCTAGCTGTAACTCTTTGCTTATGTGAAGACCAAGTAATAAGATTTTGGCCAAAAAACACACAATATCCACTAATGGACCTTCGATCATTAATATTGTTGCCCCAATCAGCATTAGAATAACCCTCTAAAAACATATGGGAAGAAGAAGGTTTGAAATGAAGACTAACATATCTTGTACTCTACAAATATCTAAGAATTCTCTTACAAGCTGCCCAATGCAAAATAGTAGAACTTAAAGAAATTGACTCAACTTATTAACAGTAAAAGAATATCAAGTCTGGTCATAGTCAAATACTGATGTGTGCCAATGATACTTTTGAGTAGTGTTGGTTAATTTAAAAAAAGCACTATCAGTGGTAGACAATTTGTGTTTGAGACATGTAGGAGTAGAAATAGGCTTGGTTGCATCCATATGAGTCTTGACTAATAAATCTTAAAGGTACTTGGATTGAGTGAGACAAAGACCTGTAGAATCCCTATGAACTTCAAAACCAAGAAAATAAGTAATAAAAGCAAGGCTTTTTAGAGAGGACTTAGCATTGAGATCCTGAATAACCTGATTAATCAACTCAGAATCTTCACCAATAACTAAGATATCATCAACATAAATGAGTAAAATCACTAATTTCCTATATTTACTACAAAAGAACAAAGAAGAATCAGATGCAAAATTATGAAAACTCCAATCAAACAAAGCTTGTTTAAGTTTATCAAACTAAGCCCCGGGTGCCTGCTTCAATCCATAAAGAGCTTATTGAAGCTTACAAACAAAGGTTAGTTTAGAGAAATCAATAAAATCCTCAGGTTGAGCCATGAAGATAGTTTCTTTTAAATCCACATTCAAAAAGGCATTATTAATATATATTTGTTAAATCTTCCAGTTACAAGTAATAGCCAAGTGGAAAATAACTCTAGTTATAGAAGGCTAAATAACATGACCAAAAGTTTTAAAATAATCAACACTAGCAGACTGTTGAAAACCTCTAGCTATTAAGCGAGCTTTATGCCTTTCAATAGACCCATCATACTTATATTTAGTGCAAAACGTCCATTTACTAGTCACAACACGCATATCAGAGGTAGCAGGAACTCGTTGCCATGTATTATTTTTTTTATTAAGGCATCAGACTTAGCATCCATAGTTGCTTTCCACTCAGATATGGAAAGAGCTTATGAGATAGTAAAGGGTTTAGAACAATCAATATTACAAGTAGATAAGGTAGCATACTTGAGATTAGGTTTATAGATTCCATATTTTGATCTGGTTTGTATACATGCTGTAAGGAATGAATTATAAAAGAAGAAGAATGCAAGGATGATTTTGAAATAGCAAAGGAAGAAGAATGTGAAGAAGTTGAGGAGGAAGCTGAAGAATGATACAATAAAGCTGGAGTTGATGGGTTAGGATTGCTGATAAAACTTGGTGAATTAGGTCGTTAATGAACAGACAACTAGTGAGAGACTAAAAAAAGTAGGTGTAAAAGTAAAAGAAAAAGAAACTGGAACAATAGAAGACAAAGATGATGAAAAAGGTTTAGGAAAAAAAGTGACATAAAGAAAAGATGACTTTTTGAAAATAACAGACCTAGCAATATAAATTTTACCAGAATAGTGAAAACATTTGTAACCTTTATGCTTAGGACTGTAACCTAAGAAAACACATTTAGAAGTTCGATACTTAAACTTATTAGAGTTATAAGGGTGAAGATAAGGATAAAAAAAAAGTAGCCAAAAACCTTAAGAAAGTGATAATCAGGTGGTCATTGTAGAAGGCAGGGGTTTAGCGCACGTCCAAGTTTACTGCAATCACGACACTATTTGAGCTCAGGGCTCTAGGGAACACACTAACCACTGTCACAAGGACATGACATGGAGATAAGAAGTCGCCACTTAGGGTAATAACTGGGACAAATCGAAAGTGGTGGTAACTCGATTCTTTAATACAAGCTAGCACTACAACCAAGAGTTTTGGATACGGAATACCAACTTCTTTTAGTCTCTTGTTAATTTAGAATTACCTTATTAATTACTATCTTATCCTCTAATTACATGCAATTTCATATAAACCCTAATTAAATATCCATCAATCCCAAAGGCAACCAATCATGAAAAAACATATAAGAAATGCATTCATACAAAGCACATTCAACCCTAAGTTAGTTTAATCTACATATTTCAATTAGAGTGAGCTAAGTTTACATATTTTAATTTACAAATGAGCCTAAAGTTAATGGGCCTAATTCTTACTCAATTTTATTTAAATGAGCCTAAGTCTATTTATTCTATTTCTAAAATGGGTCTAAGTTTACAAATTATGAAAGCTTAAATTAGTGGGTCTAATTCTACATATTTTAATCTAATATGATCCTAACTCTACAAATTATGGAAAAAGAATTAAGTTAATGGGCTAGGTCTAAATTAAATTAAATTAATTTAAGTGTGCCTATGTCTAAATTAACTAAGTGTGCCTAAATTATCTCTAACCTAAAATCTAAATATAATTATAAGTTTAAAGATCAAATTAATTAATTAAACCCCAATCCTAATTAAATTATTAAACCTATTAGATAAAGTGAATCTAATTAATTAGCCTAATACCTAAAATTATGAGCTTAAACACAAACAAAACAAACATAAAAAAATTAATAAAATAAACATTTATGACATAAAAAATGTATAAACACATAAAACATAAAAAATAATAAACAATTAAAACAAAATAAACATAAAAATAATCATAAAAAATAATAAATCAATAAATTAATTAAAACATGCATCTAATGATTTCTAACCTAATTTTAATTAATCGTAGGCCTAAAAATCAAATAAATTAATAGACAAATAAAATAATTAACAAGCACCCTTAATTCTATTCACTTTAATCTAATTCAATTTTAGTAAAAGCCCTAATTATCTCTATAACCATTGATTTTACTTATCCAATTGAAACCCTAATTACTAATCAATTAATTAAAATAAAATTTACAACACACATATAGGATTTCACTATTCTCACTATTGGGGTTATTACAATAATCTACTAAAAATTGAATTAAAATAATAATACAACCTATAAACAAAATAAATACAAAAAAAAATAACACAAAATAAAATAATAATAATAAAGACTATGTAAAATTCCACAGGGATTTAATCCATGGCATTCCATTGATTTTCATGGGTTTTCTTGATTCAATCATGCATTCATCCCCACAAAAACATGAAACAAAATTTAAAAAAGAGGTTAGAATGAATTAAATAAAGAAAATTAAACAAAATAATAAAATTAAATAAAAAAAAAGAGAAAGAAGATGTATGAGAATGATGTAGTATTGATTTGCTCCTCAGAGTGGTGTGAATCATCGTTCCTTTGAATAAATCTTCAATAGTTGAACTTTCCTTCTCAAAAGGCCTATTGCTCCTTTAAAACAATACGTAAAAGAGAATTTTTTTTTTGGCTCTGTGTACGCAGGTGTGTGTACTGCGTCTCCAAAAAAGTCCTCCTCACAGGAGAGCTAAGTTGGGTTTATATAGAAAAACCCTAGCTAAAAAACGTATTCTACTGTGAATTTTCCTCCTTTATAAGAGATAAAATTTTGGTTTGAACAAGACTTTTATTTCTAGAAAAATCTAGATAAATCTTATAAAAAGAATTTATCACATCATTCCACCAATCAAAAAAATATATATTTACTAAAAAGAAAAATAAAATAAAAAAATAGACGGACGCAATCAAAAGAATATAATCCTAATTGGGATTATGTATTTCTGATCAGAAATACATAATTTCAATTGGAACTATGCATTTCCGACAGAAAATGTGTAATTCCGGTCAGAATTACATATTTCCGACAGAAAATGTGTAATTCCGGTCAGAATTACATATTTCCGACCGAAAATGTGTAATTTCTGTCAGAATTACATATTTCCGACCGGAAAATATGTAATTCCAATCGGTTCAAATTTTTTTAACTTTTAATTACAAAAAGACCCCTAAAAGAAATAAAATCTAACAAATTAAGTCCTTTAAAAACCAATTAAATCCCCTTGAAAATCCATATAAACCTTTTGAGATTTCAAACTTCAAATATTGAAGATCTATTTATAATATTTTCATCATCGGAGTCATCTGTCACATTCATGCTCTAGTCATTCCAAAACTGGGTGCTTATAGTCATTTAAAAAGAAGTTGATAAGGTGAAGAATTGTTTAAAGTAAGAGAAGGTAATCGGTTAATTGTATAAATAGCACACAGAAAAGCATCCCACTAAAAAGAAAAGGGTAATTTTGCTTGAGCTAAGAGAGAAATACCATGTTCAATTATATGAAGATGCTTTAGCTATGCCCTGCCATTTTGTTGATGTGAATAAGGACAAAGATGCCTATGAACAATTCTAAATTTAGTAAGATAAGGAGTAAAGACTCTATATTCACCACTCCAATCAGTTTGTAAGCATTTGAGTTTACAATCAAATTGTCTTTCAACAAACAAATGAAAATTAGTAAAAATAGGTAAGGCTTAAGATTTAGTTTGTAAAGGAAAAATCCTTGTAAATTTGGTATAATCATCTACAAAATGGATATAATATTTTTAACCATATGCAGATGTTAAGGTGAGGGGCCCCAAATGTCACTATGAGCAAGTTCAAAAAGTTGTGTAGTTTTAGGAGTGAATAAAGAAAAGTGAAACTGATGTAACTTTCCCAATTGACAAGCTATGCAAAAATCTAAATCAGATGATTTAAATGATATTTGAAGGCTCGTAAGATGATTGATGACCCAATCTATGATGCCAAAAAATAATATTACTATGATTTTTATTGATATCATAATGAGAATTACAAGATGCAGCAACAATAGTTGGAGCTGTATTAGATATATTTGACTTAGTCATAATAACATGACTAAACTTAGGAACAGTGACTGGATGAACAACAAGATTACAAAAAGAAATAGAATCACAATATGAACTACTACTAGTGGTAGACACAGAAAAATATATGGAAAAGTATGACATAGAGACAATAAAGTCTTTAATTTATAAGAAGAAGGAAACTTGAAAAGTTGTAATTGATACAAGCCTTCTTTAAGTACCCCCTCCAGCAGAATTCTCAAACTAATTTTTTCCTTTAACAATCATTTATCAGTATAGAATTCAATTAGAATAATATTATCTATGGTGAATTGAGAAATGCTGATAAGATTTTTAGTGATATTTGAAATATATAAGATATGTTTAAGAAATAAAAGGATGTTTAGGAGCATTAGAAGTATATCTTGCATTGCCAACATGTAAAATTGAAAGTTTAGATCTATTACCAACTACAAACTTATCATTTCCTTTGTAGCTAGTAAAGTGAAGTAAGAGACTACCAAAATCAACAATGACATAATTAGTAGCTCCACTATCAAAATACCAATAATCATCTGGTGTTGGAGTAGGCAAAAGTATTGGAGGTGACTGAGATTGTGTTGATGATTTAGACTGTGCAACATTTACTTGAGGAGCAGAGTACTCAACACCATGATCAAAATGTTGAAAGCATTTTACAACAACATATTCTGCCTTGCCACATAATTGACAAATGATGTCGTGACTAGAACAACCACCTCTAGTAAAATGACCACCGTGATTAATATAAACCCCCTATGTTAGATTTAAAATTGCCTCGATTAAAATAACCTCCTCTTCTATAATTAATATTAGCACTGGAGCCATAGAGAAATCAACAGAGATAGAATGTTGATGTTGTTTAAGACGCATCTCATGTGTTTGAAGAGAGAATTGCACTTCTTAGAAATTTAGGGTTTCAGCACGAGATGTTAAATTGACAACAACCATTCATATTCAGGACCAAGACCAAGTTGTGTTCAAAATCCGCATGCGTACGGATCGTGAATTATAGTATAAAAGATATCGTTCCCACGAGGATTGAATATTGAGCCCTAATATTTTAACTTATGATCTTAGCTAATAAATCAAATAAAAATGATTTAGAAAATAAATATAAATCTAAACAAATTAAACTAAAAGAAAATTAAATATTTAAAACATAGAGCTTAGGTTTAGTTTCACTATTCCAATCATATCATGAACACTTAGTTATAAAAAATATTGACTTCAGTTAAGGGTAATTGTTCTAAAATACCTAAATCTATATTGAGTTCAATTAAGCATGTTAAGATTAAAGTTTAGCCTGCTCTCATGATTAAGAATTTAATAAAAACTCATTACGTTCTTTAACGATTAGTTTACCCCCGAAGAGCTTGCCTACTCTCATGGTCAAGTGGTCTAAGTCCTATGAGTCTTAAGCTAATAAATTCTCCTAACTTTCATTAGTGAATTTACCCATAGATATGCAAACAAGCTTGTCAAGAATAAAAGAATACATTAAGTGTAACTCATAGAATTAACTGAAAATCAAATTAATAAAACTTATGTTCAATCACATCATAGAATAGCTACTACTAACCTAAACCTTAAAAGGAGTTTAGCCACACATAATTATAGTGACAATCATAAGCATAATTAAAAGAGTACAAAAAGAGGAAGAACAAGAAAATATGAATAAGTCTCTTGAATCTCATGACTCCTATTTGATCTTCAGCTTCAAGGATTGCTCCCTGAACGTATTGAATAACTCCTTTATATCCTTTATATAGACAAAGCCTGATAGAAGACCTCCTCGCACCCTAGAATTCTTTTCCTTTTTTGCTAAGGAAAATTCCTTTTTTCTGACATGGCATCGACATGGTCGTGTCGAAGTGGTGTTATATTGAAACTTTCCAACATAGCTTTGACATGGTTTCAACACAGCTTCAGCATGATGATGTTTAACTTCAAACTAGGATTCCAGAACATCACACTGGTTGCACACCCCCGTGCTCAAGCCTTGTCGTCCAATCCTTTGACTTTTTGGATTCGTTTAATGAAATCTCCTACAAAAGAGGGAAAAACTAATTAGGAACTTAAATAAAACTCCTTATTTGACTAAAATTAAACCAAAAATAATAAAATCCTTATTAAAACACTAAAACTAAAATATTTCGTAATTTACTTAAATTCTACTTAAACTAAACTAATTAATGATTCAAAATTCATTATAATTCAACTTAAAGCATATGTAAGAATTACACAAATCAAATTCCCCCACACTAAAGCTTTGCTTGCCCTCAAACAAAAATCAAATTTAGAATTTTAAAAACAAGCTTAACTATAACCAAAGACTTAGCTTCTAAGACATGCAAACCGATAATACCGAGACTGAAAATTGTTTACTAAAGAAGATAATTAGACAAAAATACATCATATATGAGTAATTTACTAATCATAGCCCAAGCACATAACTCTTTGAAATCTAATGAACATAACTTTAGAAGAGAAACATTAAGATCTATAACTCAGCTTTGGTTGTGAATGCATTTTATGCTCCATTTCACTACATCTTTTCTTTGTTTATTGCTTTGGTGAGTGTGTTTTACGCTCCATCTCACCATTTTTTTATTCTCTTAATTCAATTCTTCCCACTCTTAGTTAACCCCCGTTGTTCCTGTATTACTAAGCATGGATACTACCAAGTGGGTCCTTTGGATACTCGTACTCTAACTAGAGCATTGGAGTAGATTCAGAGCATGTAAAAATTTAAATTTAATTTTTGCTCTTAACTAAAGAAAAGAGAGGTTTTTTTAATAATTAACTGAATTACAAACCAAAAATGCATTCTCTCCCAAAATCATGCCTAAATTCAATCTCCAAGTTCATGCTTATGTTATAAAAACTAAATTTTTCATACATAATGACCATGTACAATTGTCTTAATTAATTAACCATTCAATAATTTGATAGTTGAATCGAGAGTGCAAACTCGTCCACTATCACCCTCTAATTGCAGTTGAGCATCAATTTTGCACAAAAATAAAAGAAAAAAAATTAAGGAGAAGCTTTACCATAAGTGTGGAAAAATTGAGTTGAAAGTTAATGAATCTTACCATTTTTTTATTTTTTATTTTCTTAATTTAACAAATACGCATGCAAAAATAAATAAAACACATAAACATAAAACATAAAAACATAAAATAGAATATTATCCTAACATTTGACATCCTCCCCCACACTTATCTATGGCATTGTCCTCAATGACCAAAACATATGCAAAAAGAAAAGAAAAGAAACAAAAAGATAAATAGAAAATGAATAGAGAAATACTGCCCTGAATGTGATGCTTAGAGATTGAGAAGGACAAGAGTACCAAGATTTGTGTTCCTTAGACCCAACTTAAAGCAATGGGTGAAGGGGAAAATAAGATAAAATGGGCACTGTCGTGGTTGCATTGTGTTGAACAGGTGCGCTTGAAGTTGTGTGTGGTCTCTTCTTATATGGGGGTAGATTTCTTGGCGGTCGATAGTTTTGCAATTGACCATGGTGAATGTGGGGAAGATGACAAAAATTAGGTATATGGGATAGGGGAAGAGAAAGAAAATGTGAAGAAAATTGAGAGAAAAAAAAGAAAAGAAGAGGAAATAAAAGAAAAGACATGAAGAGAGAAGATGGCAGTGTATAGGGTTAATCAAGTGAGATTTTAATTTTTAGGTGCGTAACACAGGTGTGTGGATTTGGTATTGAAACCATGTTCTTCCTGTGTTAGCTTCGGTCTGAAAGCGATTTGCTGCAGGTTTTAGTGACACAACTGTGTGGATGTGGTGTTGAAGTGTTGTTTGCTTTGGGAAAATTTTGTAAAATTGAATAAAAATATAGCACACTGCCATGTTGATGTGGTGTAGATGTGGTGCTGGGTTCGGGTTGATTTGGAGTTTGGGAAATAAATGGTGCTTAAATAGTTAAACTGTGTAAGATTCTAAATTCTAGGCTATGGTCAGGACACAGGCATGTCAATATGGTGTGGAAGTGGTGTTTGTTTCGAGTGAAATTGGGGATAGGAATAACACAGGTGTGCAGATGTGGTACTGAAACCATGCCAAAATGGGGAACTCATGACACCACGGTATGGATGTGGTGTTAAAGGCCTGTCGAGGATTGAGTCCTAAGGTTTTGATAAGACACTGGTGTTCTGATGTCGTGTGCATACCATGTTGCATTCAGTCTAAAAGTGAATTTATAAGCACGACGGTTGCAAATGGGGTCGATCCCCTACGAAGCCATTAAAATTTCATTCCTTAGCCTTTAATTTCCTTTCTTCATGCATGATTTTCCTAAGTAAAAATTAACAAAAAATAGGGAAAATTAAAGTAAAATAAAGCATAAAAAATTGAAATAAACATAAAAGAAAAGTAAGAGAAATATTGGGTTGCCTCCCAAGAGCTCTAATTTAAGGTCATTAGCTTGACCGAAATGTTATATCTTCACTTAAGGAGGATTGATAAAGGAATAATCCTTCCCCACTTGAGCTCACTTATTTGACACTCGAAAAGAAAATGAAAAATTCTTAAAATTTATATCATTCACAATGCTTTTAATTGGCTTTTCTTTTTTACCTTTCTCCAAAGGCCTCTTTTTCTTCTTAACTTTCTTGGTTGCTTTCACCTTTTTGGTATCATGAATGAGGCATCTTTTAAGTGGCTTTTTAGGAAATTGTGGAAGAATGTCTTCAACACAAACATCAACTGCAACTACTCGAAAATAAGAAGTCATTGATGAGGATTGGGTTGGCTTCTTAAAAACATCAAACTCTACTTTTTCTTCTCCAATCTCAAGAATAATTTTTCCACGTTTGACATTAATACTTGCACCAGCAGTAGCAAGGAAAGGATGTCCCCAAAATGATTGGAATTTGAGGGTCTTCCTCCATTTCCAAGATGATAATATCTCTGGGCATAAAGTAATCTCCAACTTTAACGGGTACATCTTCTAGGATTCCATAAGGATAGATGATGGACCTATTTACTAGGTACAGTGACACCATTTTTGGTTGTGGCTCACCAATATTTAGGCACCTACAAAAAGAAAGAGTCATTATGCTTACACTTGCACCTAAATCACATAAAGACTTACCTATAAACTCATTCCCAGAAGTACAAGGGATAGTATAATACTCCCTGGATCTTTAAGCTATTTTGGAAGCTTATTTTAAATGACGGCACTGCACTCCTCATTGATAGGAATGGTTTCATGATCTTCCCACTTTTGCTTGTGTGAAATGATGTCTTTTAGGAACTTTGCATTAGCGGGCATCATGTTGATCACATCTAAAATTAGTATGTTGAGCTTGAGTTATTAGAATGCCTTCAAAAACTTCTTAAATTACTTGTCTAGCTTTGATTTTTGTTGTTGCCTTTAAGGAAGGGTAATGGTGGAGTGATAGTTTTAGGCCCCTTTTCTTTCTTTGATTCCTTTTCTTTAATGTATTCCTCTGTCTGTTTCTCTTCCTTGTGAATATCTTTTGCAACCTCTTCTTCTTCCTTTTTGATTCCCACCTCAAGTTGTTGCTCTCAACTTTAAGGCATTATTGCATGCACATGCTCTCTTAGGTTCTCGGGTTAACTAGGAAGTTGACCCGACTGTCAAAAATTAAAGGCACTAGTTTATGAAGGAATTTGGTTCTCTAACATCTTGTTATGCATAAAGAGTTGTCCCATTTGAGATGTAAATTTCCTAATAGCCTCTTTTTTCTCCTCTTGATCCCTTAAATACTTCTTTTGATCTCTTAGAAACTTGTCCATCATAGTTTCAAGAGTAGGCTTAGTCTCACTTTGTTGATGGAAAGTGTTCTCTTATTGGAACTTGGGTGAAGGCTACCTGAATCTTTAGTTGGCATTTTGCACTACTCCTTGATTAGACCATGAGAAATTGGGGTGATTATGCCATCCTAGATTGTAAGTGTTGGAGTAAGGATTCCCTTATCCTCTTTGATAGTTGTTCAAAGAATTGATTGCTCGATTAAGGCTTTTGAAGAGTAAAAATTCTCTTGACACTCCATTGTTGAATGTCCTCCTCCACAATACTCATATGAATATACAGATGTATCGTTTGAAGCATTGGTTGTAGCTTTTAACTTCTTTATAAGCATATCAATCTTTGCATTTAGAAGCTTCCAAACATCCATTTCATGCATTCCTACAACTCTCTTTGGTGCACTCCTTTCTCTTTGCTATTGATAATTATTAGATGCTATAGTCTCAAGTAAATTATATGTATCATCGGGTTTTTTACTCATGAATGAGCCTTGAGTTGTTGCATCTATGGTGATCCTTATTGGCTCAGTGATTCCTTGGTAGAAAGTTTGAATGAGTAGCCATTGTGGGACTTCATGTTGTGGGCATTGATGTTCCAAGTCCTTGAACTGTTCCTACGCTTCATACAAAGATTCATCGTTGTGTTGAGTGATGCTCGTAATTGCTTTTCTTGCCCGGTGGAAAATATTTGCCCAAAAATGCCTTTGGCAAAAAATGCCAAAAAATGATGGATTTTGGTGCCAAAGAGTGTAACCATAACTTAGCTTTATCCCTCCAAGAGAAAGGGAATAGCATTAGCTTCACTGCATTCAAACTAACCCCATTCATCTTGAATGTATCACAAATTTCCAAAAATTGAGCTAAATGGGTGTTAGGATCTTCACTTGGTAGACCTCCAAACTGAAATTACGAAACCATTTGAATGATTGCCAATTTGATCTCGAAGTTATGAGCTTTAATGTTTGGTCTCACAATACTACTTTGGTTGTCCTCTGGATTGGGCATCATGTACTCTTGAAGAGCACAATTCCCAGCTTGCTGTGCTGCTTGATTTTCAGCCATTGTTTGTTTGTCTTTTGTGAGCTTTTCCTTTCGGTTCTTTTTGCACGATTTCTTGATTTTAGGATTGGTTTTTGCTAAATTTATTCCTTAAGATCGAGTGTTCATAAACTAGCAAAGTACCTGAAAAAATCAATAAACAACGCAAGTAAATATAAAAAGAAAAGTACTAATCGAAGAAAAGTAAAAATTGAATTAATATCACTATTGCCAATCCCCAGCAATGGCGTCAAAAATTTTTTGTATTCAAAATCCGCAAGCAGACGCATCGTGAATTGTAGTTCAAAAGATACCGTTCCCACGAGGATTGAATATTGAGAACTAATATTTTTACTTATGATCTTAGCTAGAAAATCAAATAAAAGTGGTTTAGAAAATAAATATAAATCTAAACAAATTAAACTAAAAGAAAATCAAATATTTAAAACATAGAGCTTAGGTTTAGTTTCACTATTCTAATCAGATCATGAACACTTAATTATCAAAGACATTGACTTCATTTAAGGGTAATTATTCTAAAATACCTAAACACTCTCTCGAGTTCAATTAAGCATGTTAAGATTAAAGTTTAACCTACTCTCATGATTAAGAAGTTAATCAAAACTCATTAAGTTCCTTAACAAATAGTTTACCCCGAAGAGCTCACCTACTCTCGTGGTTAAGTGGTCTAAGTCCTATAAGTCTTAAGCTAATAAATTCTCCTAACTCTCATTGATGAATTTACCCATAAACATGCAAACAAGCTGGCTAAGAATGAAAGCATACATTAACTACAACTCATAAAATTAACTAAAAATTAAATTAATAAAACTTATGTTCAACCACATCATAGAATAGCTACTCCTAACCTAAACCCTAAAAGGAGTTTAGCCACATATAATTGCGACAAAAATCACAAGCATAATTAAAAGAATAAAAGAAGAAGAACAAGAAAATATGAATAAGTCTCTTGAATCTCGTGACTCCTCTTCAATCTTCAGCTTCAAGGATTGCTCCCTGAATGTATTGAATAACTCCTCTATATCCCCTTATATAGGCAAGGCCTGATAGAAGACCTCCTCACCCTAGAATTCTTTTCCCTTTTTGCTAAGAAAAATTTCCTTTCTCTGACATGGCTTCGACATGGTCGTGTCGAAGTTGTGTTACATTAAAACTGTCCGACATAGCTTTGACATGGTTTCAACACGGCTTTAGCATGATGTTGCTTAACTTCAAACTAGGATTCCAGAATGTCATACCAGTTGCACACCCCTATGCTCAAGCCCTATCATCCAACTCTTTGACTTTTTGGATTCCTTTAATGAAATCTCCTACAAAAGAGGGGAAAACTAATTAGGCACTTAAATAAAACTTCTTATTTGACTAAAATTAAAACCAAAATAAATAAAATCCTAATTAAAATAATGAAACTAACATATTTCCTAATTTACTTAAATTCTACCCAAACTAAACTAATTAACTATTCAAAATTCATTAGAATTCAACTCAAAGCATATGTAAAAATTAGACACGTCAGACCACGAAGAATATACAAAATTAGATCATCATCAATGATTAATTTTCCAGTAAAAGACAAATTATTTGTAATACTACGCATCTTAAGAATATAATCTTTTACAAAAAGATGTCATTTCTTAGTGCTTTGTAACAATGACCTCAATTGCAAAACTCTAGCTTTGCTCTCTGTAAATTGTGTTCAAGAGTAAGTCATACATCAGCAACTTTAGCACAATGATTAACATGTACTAACTTGGACTCAGAAATTGAAGATAAAAACCATATCAATAGAAATAAATTATAACGCATCCAAAGAATGTAATCAGGATTAGGAATCGAAGATCCAAGAACAAATTGTGGTGGTAAGGCAACAGTACCAAGAAGAAATCCATCCAAAAAATGCGCTCTAGTAGTAGAAAGAACAAGAGTCCTCCAATAGGATTAACTATCATGATCAAGACGAAGAGTAAGAGGATACAAATTGACCTGTAAAGCTTGAAGAGAAGCAACTGAATTAGTTGAGGAAGGAGAAGAAGCAAAAGGTGAAGCCATTAAAAAAAATTAGGTTTTTAGATGATTGAAGGATTTGAGCTCTAATACCATAAAGAGAGAAATAAGAGAAAGAGAAGAAAGTTTAGGAAAGTAATAACTACTTCACACATCTCATTACTATTGACAAGAGTATATATATACAAAAGAGCAATAGGCTATTGAAATGACTGATGTGCAATTAGTTATAAAGAGACTAACTACTAACAAAGATTAATTACTCAATAAGTTACATCTAAGTTTTTAATTCATTTAATTTTGTTAGAGATAAATAGAAGTTAACTTAATTAAAGTAAGAAACATTCTTTCAATTAAATTAAAAATAAATTTTAATTAATTTAATTTTTATTAGAGATAAAATCAAAGTTATCCTAATTGAAACATATTATACATTAAATTAGAATTTCAATTTATTTTCATTAACAAATAACTAAAGTATTCATTTTTTATATAATAATAAGCAAAAACTTATTAATAATTTTGTTTCTCCCCTCTTCATACATTTGTTTATATTATAGATGTAATTTTTAATAAAGTTAGAAATTATACGCTAATATTACCTATTACCGATGGTCACTCGCCTATATATATATATATATATATATATATACTCGGTACAAATATGTGTACTTATACAAATGAAATTATAATCGTCAGATTAATATTTAATTAATGCTAGCTGTTGATGCATATTATGAATATTGATACACAATGTTAATACAACACAAATATTTGTATCTATACAAATGAAATTAGAACTGTTTGATTAATTTATATATATATATATAATGTAAGGACTAAATAAGGATCAGTTAAAAAAGATTAAAATTTGATTTATCCCTTAAACTTTTTAGAAAATTTCAATTCGTATTTTTCTATTTTTTTTTATTAATTTACATCTTGAATTTTGTAATAAAAGTCAAACTGGCTCTAAAAATTTCATTTATACTCTGTTGTGTTGAGGACAAACAAATATCATAATCAAAATTATAAATAACTCTCTAAGAGTTTAGTTTGATAACAAATTAGTCCATACATTCATAAAAATATTCAATAAATAAAAAAATTATTTTTTAAAATTATATTTAAGTTCTTAATTTTTTTATAGTATATTGTGTTACTAGATAAATTTATTTAGTCACCAATTATAACATAATATCAAAATATTTTAACATTATGTATTGAAATTTTTTAACATTTGTATGACATGTTAATATACATATAAATAATATTATTTTAAATCTTCAAAATTATTTATAGTTTAAAAATTATGCTTCATAATTAATTATTTTAAAATGATAATTTTTAGTATATTAATATAAGATATTGTTATTTTTAGTTTTAACACATAAATTTAAATTATTCAAATTTATATATATATTTTTTTATATTTATGGTTAACTATCAAGAAAAATATTTTACTACTATAAGTATTCAGGGACCAAATTATTTTATGAACAAACACTTATTATAGGAAAATATCATTATGATAATTAACTATGCATTTGATGTGATGTTTTTAGTTGAATTTTAATGAATTTTGAATAAATAATTAGTTATAATTGGGTATAATTTAAGTTTACTTAGAAATTATTGTAGGTTAGACTTTTGATTCAGTTTTTATTGCATTTGATTTAATTTTAGTCAAATTGGGAGTTTTTATTTAGTATTTAGTTGTATTTCCCTTTTTGTAAGAAAGTTTGAAAAGGAATTCTAAAAAGTCAAGGATTTGTAAGACATGGCCGTGGCATAGGCGTGCTTCTGCCTATGCCATGTACTGGAAAAGGAAATAAGAGAACATGATTTGAGACACAGCCATCCCTCAAGTTGTATGTACTTCTGGAGCTTAAAGAATATTGGTCACGGGGACTCACACGGCTGTGTCTTAGACCGTGACCTCTTATGTGTAATATGAAGAAATTGTGAGAGTTGCACACGGCTATTGCACGGCCATGATGTTGGCCATGCAAAGATCTAGAAAATGACTCGAAGAAAAGCACGGGTGTGTGTCAAGCCATTCTAGAAAGCATCTAATGAACGCAAGTAGAGACACGACCATGTTGAGAAAAAGAAGTTTTCCTTTTGGATTGGATTAGGGAATTCAAGAGCACAAGGTCAAGCTATCAAGCTTTGCTTATAAAAAAGGGAGTTCTAAGAGATATAATGGTATTCTAAACACTTTTTACAAGAAACAAGAAAATAATTAACGGAGATTGAAGAAGCATATGCGCAAGATTCAAGAGTCTCGATTACTACTTCTTCATCTTTAATTCTTTTTTATTATTTTTGTGTTTATCGCCACAACTATGCATGGCTAAACTCTTTTTAGGGTTTGGATATGTGTAGCTCGACTACTACTTGTTTGGATTTTTATTTCCATTCAATGAGTTGATATTCAGTCAATTTTACAAGTTGTTTTTTAGATTGATCTTGTGTTTGATTTTACACCTGATTGAATGCATTGTTGTGGGTAAATTAGAGACAATGAAAGTTGCATGATTTATCAGCTCATAGACTTGTGAAACTTAGGAACCTCGATCACGAAAGTAGACGAATCCTTTGGGGAGTAATAAATCACTAAAGAACTTAATGAGCCTTAATTAATTGATGTGACCATGAAAATATGTTGTAATTAACTTTGGTATGCTTGAATGATCTTGAAAGAGATTTTAAGTGATTTGAGTAATTTACCCTTAACTGTATTAATAAATTCAATTGTGAAATGATTTTGTAATTCAAGTAGTGGCTAGTGAAGTAAATTCGGACTTTAATTTTTAATTATTGAATTTTTAAAGTAATATTTCAGATTTAGGATTTTAATATTGTCAATTGCTTATTACTTTGTCCCAATTACTTTTATTTTGTTAGTTTGTGGAAATATAATTAAGGCTAGCACTTGATATCAATTTCCTCGTGAGAACGATACTCATATTCGATCTTTACCACTTGTCGTGAGCCGTTAACTTGCAGAATTTGTTTAACAACATTTTAAAATATATAAAATTTAAATAATTTAAATTTATATATTAAATTAAAAATAGTAATATATTGTATTAGTATACTAAAAAATCATTCTTTTAAAATAATTAATTACAATATATTATTTTAAAAATTTTAATAATTTTTAATATATATAATTTTAAAGATTTGAAACAATATTATTTGTATGTAAATTAATATCTCAATACAAATATAAAAATACTTCAAAACTTCTGACACACATAATATTAAAATATTTTGATATTATATGTATTAATATAAAAATTAATAATAGAGATAATTACTATTACCTCTTGAGGTTTGATCATAATTGCTACTCCACCCATTATTTTGAAAAACTAACTAAAAATCTCCTCAATTTTCATTATTTTCCCCCTCCATTAAAAAATAGAGTTAAATGACGTTAAAAAGATATATTTACCCTCATACCTGATTAAATTCATAATATTACACCGTATATAATTAATTTTTTACTTTTTCAAAAAATAATTTATTAAATTAATATTAGAAATAATAAAAAATAACTTTAATTAATTACATTAAAAATTATAACTTCAAAAAAATTTAAAAAAACTTAATTGAAATAAAAAAAAAGATATATTTATTCTCATTTTATTAAATCTGTAATATTATATAACACTTAATTAACGTTTTGTTCTCAATTTGTTTGAAAAGTTTAATTCACCTTTTATACATTACTATTATAATATTTAAAATTAATAAAAATTTTAAGCTATGATTTAATTTAACCAAATTAAATTAAATTAAATTAAAATTTAAACAAAATTTTTCATTAAAAATTAAATAACGTTAAATACATATTTATTCTCAATATTGGATTACATTTATAATATTAAACCATATTTAATTTATTTTTTAAAAGTATATAATTTTAATTTGATAAAAGTTCAACATTTTTAATTATTCTATTTTGAACATATATATATATATATATATATAAGCAACTTTCTTTTGTTGCAGGTCATGGTCTGAATGTGGCGGGTGCTAAAGTTACTACAGGTAATAAGATGCTAGCTCAATAATTAATATCGTGGCCATGGAAAGAGCCGCTTTATAATTCATCAGAGGATTAATATATTTAAGGACTTTATATTTAATATATTTTATCAATTTACCCTTCTACATTAATTTTCTAAAAATATAATTTATAAATATTTTTTAATTAATTAAGGTGTTTAAATAATTTCGCTTTAATTTACCATGAAACATCAATTAGTGTTAAAAAAATTAATAAATCATATTTTTAACAAGCTTAAATATTTGAACCGACAAAGGGTATCAAAGTTTAATAAACTATTGATGTGTTAAGCTCGTCATCAAATTACTTTGCCTTTTTAAAATTATGTTGTTTTATCTTATCCTTATAATTCATAGTTGAATTACAAATATTTGATTATTATATATAGTAATATAAAATTAAAATTATTTTCATTTAAAGAATTTTTTGAAAAATATGATTTAATTTATTTTTTAAAAGTATATAAAATTTAAATTATTCTTTAATTAATTAAATTAAAAAATAAAAATTTCTTAACAAAATAGTAAATTATTACTTAAAATTTTTAACCAAACATTAAATTGCATAAATATTTGTATTTTATTTTCAAGAATATTTGTAAATTTTAATTATAATTAAAGTAAATTCAAATATAAGGGTATTTATAGCAATATTGACAATTTGACCTTTGACTAACGGTACATTTCAAGAATATTCTCATACTTTTTAACGGAGGGAAAAGTGTTTGACGAATCTAAAATTGAGAGGGTTCTTAGTTAGTTTTTCAAAATAATAGGTGTAGTAGTAATTATGATCAAACCTCAGGGGGATAATAGTAATTATCCCTTAATAATATTAGTAAATAAAATAAATTTTAATATTTTAAAATTATAAAAGTATTATTGATGAATATATATATATATTTATAGTCCTTAATTACAATTTTAAAAAATAAATTTCTAATTTTTATTAAATGTTTTACAAATATGTGGACTAATTTCTTAACTAATTAAACTATTAGGAGTCTTTTGGCAATTTATATTATGATATTTGCTTATTTGTCATGTAATAGAGGTGTAAATATAATTTTTGGGGTCAATTTGACTTTTATTGTGAAGTTTAGGAGATAAATTAATAAAAGGGTAAAAAAAAAAAAAGTGAATTAGGCTTTTTCAAAATGTTTAAAGGCCAAATCCAACTTCACTCAAAAAAAAAGTAGTGCATAGAGATTCATAAATAAAATATAGAAAACACCAAAAATGATTTACTATTTTTGGTACCATTTTGGAGTTTGTAGTTCTAATTAAATTGTGTCACTATGTACTTATTATTATTATATAAATTTTTAACAATAAAAATAATAAGTAAAAAATTGATAATTATTGAGAAAACATTTCAAAAATGACGTTAACTTTTTATTATTTCAAAATTAACTTTCCAAATAAAAATTCTTTGAATTATGGTTCTTCCCATTTTTCTCTCAATCTCCTTCTCCTTCTTAACGATTTTTACAACGCTGTTCATTGTATTCCTCACTGCTCATGTCATCTGCTCAATTTCTTAAGCTTTTGATTTTTTATTTTTTTTCCAAGCCAAATCCATCCATAATCATGTTCTTCTTTTCTTCCCCATTAGGTAATTCCTCTCTGTCGTTGTCTTCATCATTGTCGCTGTCATCGTAAATTCATTTAAGATCAATCTTGTTAATTGTTGCTTTCTCCTCCACGTCATCGTCATCATCATCATCTTCCGCACCAGTGTCCATTAATCGATGAGTTTTTCTTTTTCTTTTTTTAAACCAAACTTCTATATCATACTTCTTTCAGTTATGCAAAAATTAAAGCTTAGATCTTACTTTTTCTTCCTTGTCCTTGGCATCACAGGAATCGTTAGCAATAATTTAGCTAAAATTCGCCCCTTGTCAGACAGCTTGTTCAAGAGATTGAGTGCAATATAAGGATCATCAAAAAAAAAAAAAAATTACCATTTTAAGTGAAATTTTATTTTCGTATGCTAAACTTTTGTTATTATCTTATTTCTTCATCAAATAAATAAAATTAATATAATTTTTAAAGTTATACACAACAATCTAATTATAACAAACAAATAAGAACAACTCAAAAATAACAATAAAAAATAACAAACAACAACAAAAAAATAAGTGAAAAAACAACAAACAACAACCAAACAACAAAAAACAACTGAAAAACAACAAAATAAATTATGTAATATATCAAAAAAAATAATTCTTACAATACTAATAAAAGCGAAGATTTTATTGACAAGAAAATAACTTGGCTAGTTTTAAATGGCTCATTCAAAAATTTCACAAGAAATTAAACAGAAAAAACAACTGAAAAATAACAAAAAATTTATATTCTTATTTTTATTATTAATACTAATAAAAATGAAGATTTTATTGAAAAAAATAATTTAGCTAGTTTTAAATAGTTCATTCAAAATTTTCAAATATCTCATAAGAAATTAAGCTAATTAAACTAAAAATTAAAATTATTTAAAATATAAAAATTAAATAACTACATATAATCAACTTCAATTAAGAGAGAAGTTATGTAAAAAAAATAAATTCCAGTGGAAGTTACAAAGTTTTAAAAAAAAAGCTACAAATAAAGAAAAAAAATATGAAAAAACTAAAACTGAAAAAACAGAAGTTTTTCTCTTAATTATTTGAGACATTTATAAAAATATCCCATTTTTAAATGTTGCTAACAAAAATACCCTAAATTTTTATTTTTTACAAATCTATCCTATCATAATTACAAGAGTCCTTTTACATTTTAAAAAATGCACCCATATTTTTCTTTCTTATTTCTCTATCTTTTTCTTTTATTTTTTTTATTAATTTCTTAACAGTTTTTATTTCCTTTTTTTTTTCTTATTTCTTT
>CATIWM010093179.1:0-11364 GCA_949671775.1 Mallotus repandus | reverse complement strand
GTGGAGGTGGTGGTGGAAGTGGAGGTGGTGGTGGTGGAGGTGGAGGTGGGGGTGCTGATGGTGGTGGTGGTGGTGGTGGTGGTGGAGGTGGGGGTGGTGGTGGTGGTGAGGTGGGGGTGGTGGTGGTGGTGGTGGTGAGGTGGAGGAAGTGGTGGTGAGGTGGAGGAAGTGGTGGTGGTGGTGGTGGAGGTGGTGGTGGTGGTGGTGGTGGAGGTGGAGGTGGTGGTGGTGATGGTGGTGGTGATGGTGGTGGAAGTGATGATGATGGTGGTTGAAAATGATGTAGTCAATATTAAAAGAAAAATTTAGAAAATATCTTTTATTAGTTTTCTAAATTCTTTTATAATTTGAAAATTTTGAAAAATAGTTTTCTAATTTTCTAAAGTTAGAAAATATCATGACTAAACAACAATTTTAATTTTTCAATTTTCTTAGAAAAATTTTCTAAAAAACATGCCTTATTTTTTAAAATTAAATTCGCCATGCTCTTTTTTTTTTTTTTTTTTCAATTTCCAAAAAAGTCCAAAAGTAGCATATGCAGTAATCTCCCTCACTACCTCTACATCCGGTTACCTTCTCACTCCTATTCCTCTCAACTCAACCGGAATCAATTACTAGTCATTTTCATCTTCCTCGCTTTTTTTTAATGCGCTTAATTTATCACATACGATCAGCAACACCAACCGATCACAGCCGATCAGATCAAAAGTGGAAACGACAACGGAAATTAACAGAAAACGACCGATTATGTGATCTGAGGAAGCTCAAAGAAAAACAAAATTGACCATTTTGAAAATATTAGGGTTTCACGGAGGAAGAAATGTCACAGCAACAGCAGATTACAGGCGACAACATCAACCACAACAGCAGCAATAATAATAATAGTAACAGTAGCAGTAGTAATATTCCAGTAAGTGAAGTGTATTGGTCTCTTGTTGAAAAAGCTGATAAGAAGTTCTGTAAGATCAGAGAATTGCCTTATTATGAACGCAACAGGTTCTAATTTTGCCTTTATTTTATTTTTTTTTGAATTCTAGTTCTTAATTTGTATCAATTTTTTAATGCTGATTGTGTATTGAAGTGATGAGAAGTAGGATTTTAGTTGAATTCCAGTGCCAGTGATTATGCTACTACTAGTAATCTGTTGCGGTTTTTATGAATAATATATGGATAAAATTCATCTTTATTATGAAATTCTACTGATATTTTCAAATGTAAGTGTGTGTATGTGTTTTGGTTAAAGAAAGTGAGATCAAACTTTACATGGAACACACTTTTTGCGAACACAATGAATGAGGCTGCATAGAATTGATGTGATGGAGGGAGGAATAAAATTGTGATATTTCAATTTAAATTTCTGTGTTTTTGTTACTAATTTGTTGAATTTTTGTTTTCTTTGCTTATTGAAATTTTCAATGCATTCAAGACTTATTGGCTGATTTTTTTTTTCTCTTCATTACCATAGGAAGAGAATGTGAGTTATAGAGAAAGAAGCAATTTTCCTTTTTTTTTTTTTTTAATGAAGTGCTGTTTTCTTCACTTCAAATGAAATGTAATTGGTCCCTTTTGTTATCAAGCACATTCATGTAGTAGTGACTTGTATGGTTGTTTTCCAATTCCATGGGGTAGGCCTATTGTAGGTCAGTGAGTTGAGAGTCCATTGATTATTGTATTTGGTTTTGTTCTTAGGTATGATACATACTTTTACAAGGTTTTCAAGGTCTATACACAGTTATGGAAGTTTCAACAAGAGAATCGACAGAAGCTTGTAGAAGCTGGGCTCAAAAGATGGGAGATTGGGGAAATTGCTTCTCGAATTGCTCAGCTTTATTATGGGCAATATATGCGGACAAGCGATGCTAGTTATTTATCAGAATCATACATATTCTATGAAGCAATTTTGAGTCGTGAGTATTTTAAGGAGGGGCTGTGTCAAGACCTTAGTCTTGCAAACAAACAGTTGAGGTTTTTTGCAAGGTTTTTAATGGTGTGCTTGGTGTTGAACCGACGAGAAATGGTCCATCTGTTGGTTAATCAGCTCAAACTGTTGGTTGAAGAATGCAGGAGGACATTCCAGGTCATTATTAATGTTTAATTCTTTCTTGCTCTATCAATGTTTTCTTTTATTTTAGGGCTTCTTCTGGATGCTAATTTGCTTCCATATGTCATCCAGATGAATCCCTGAAAAGATGCATACTTCAAGTAATAAGTATCCATCTAATTGTTATAGTATTTTATGGTGTTTTTTTTTTCTTAAATTGCACGTTGATTATGAAGACCTGACAAAAGTTCCTTTATATTTGCTGAGTTTTCATGTTTTGAATGTTTTCCTGTGAAAGTCAAGTTTTTAAGGTCTTCAAAACCCACCCTCCAAACCGATGTGTCACAGAGTTGATAATTCTGTATACAGAGGTTTGAGATTTTCAAAATCAATAGTAAGCAATGTAACAACTTCAGCATATATGAAACTGGGATGATTTATAAAATGATTTAATGATACGGTATATGCCGTGATAGCTGTCAGCTGGTAATGCATCTCTTGTTTACTTTTTTGGTTGTTCCATCCTATTTGATGCATATTTGAATTTCAAATAACATTTCTTTGCTCGTAGAGAGATTGACTAATAAGTATGGCCTTGGAATAATCTTGTCTCCAGGAAACTGACTTTAAAGAATGGAAGCTGGTGGTTCAGGAAATAATTAGATTTTTGAAAGCTGACACAGCTTTTATGAATATCAGGCCTTTAAGATATAGTCTGGTACTGGACCCTCATCCGGATTCACTGCCAAGGATTGCAACAAGAAGAAATTTAAGATTACGAGATGCAATATTGAGTAGTTACCATCATAATGAGGTTAGGTATTAAGGTTGTTCTTTTCCTCTTTTTTGTTTGTATCTAGCACATATAGATTAGGATGGAGATGCTCTGAAACTTTTATTTTCCCCATGTTGCTAAATGTAATGCAAATTTATTGACCTGTCTCTGGATCAGGTCAAGTTTTCGGAGCTCACTCTGGACACTTTCAGAATGCTTCAGTGCTTGGAGTGGGAACCAAGTGGTTCATTTTACCAATCAGATAGTACTAAAATTGGTCAGAATGGGGGCCCAGGGCCTAGTCGCATCAACTACACTCAAGATATAATGGATCCTACATTGCCAGCAAATTCACGGAAAGCAGTCTTATATCGTCCATCCATTACACATTTTTTAGCAGTGAGTATGATGTGATCATCATGTTGCTACTCACTAATTTCCTTAAAAGAAAATGAAACCTGAAAATTAGCTGCTTTGTGGTGGTTCAGTTTAAATTACTAGTGCTGGGACTAGAATATGTTTTGTTAAAAAGAGGTAAACATCTCAGAATCCTTGATCACCATAAAACTTTGAGATTGAGGATGGATTGTGAATCCTGGATAACTTACACGTTGGTAGATTCTTTGGATATCAAAAGGAGAATGATCTCAATATTTAAGATTGTTATAGAGATATTACATTGGCACCAAAGTTATATGGGCTTCTGCTTTATCTCGGCAGGTTCTGGGCATGATTTGTGAGGAGCTACCTGCTGATGGAGTTCTCTTAATATATCTTTCAGCTTCAGGTTGTGCATTTTTATCTATTTTGCAGCTGATGGTTAGTTAATTTTTCGTTGTTTACTCAAATACAAAATTATCATGTCTCTAACAGCATTTAATATGCTTCAGGAAGAGTTGGACAAACTATTTCATCTCCGAGTGCTGGAACTTCTATCAACACCACAGAGAATGTTGTGAGGAACTTGTACTCTGATACTGCCTCCACGTCTCCATTTAGTTCACCTAGCAATTGTCCAAACCCTTCTTCAAGGCGATGTAAAGGAGACTGCTTATATTTTGGTGCACGTGGAAATGGAGGTAGGTGCCTGCTTAGAACATCATGAAGAAATTTCATTTCCATTTTTAAATGGTGGACCTGTTTGTTCACAATCTCCACATGTCCATTTTTGTATGATGGTCTATTCAACTCTTTTCTTCCAAGTTAATGCAGTTACATCCTGATATTTTAGGAAGGGTGTTGAGAACTTTCCATCTGGTGAAGCTGAAAAACAAGAAATCAGATTCTTCATCAGAATTGACCTCTGATGTTGATTGATCCACTCCTTCAAGGCTCTAATTTCTCACCTAAACCTCCCTACCATTTTCCACACAAAAGCATCATTTTTCTTCTAAACCTCCACACCCCTTCTGTCCAACACACTGACACCCTAAGACTGCTAAACAATGATTTCAACAGATCTGACATGTGGCTGTAAGTGCAACTGAAGATAAGGAATCTGGGAATTGGATGGACTTCTGTGCTTGCTTTTCTTTGAACATTGTCTTTATGCTGCTGTTCCTCTTGTTGTAACTCTGTGTACCGCCTGCTGTAATACTGTGTAATTGATAAATAAAGATATATAATTATTTTGTGACCAGCACAGAGTGTTCATCTTTTGTGGGAAAATAAATATGATCTAGAATCCCGTAAGTAAATGCATATGGACTTCAGGTGGTCATTACATCAATGCATAAAAGTTTTGGTGAGCTTGTCATTTTTTGTAACATTGAATTATTAATCCTTTTCCAGGACTAAACAGCGTTTACCCTACTGATTTAGTTCCATTTACAAGGAGGCCACTTTTTCTAATCATTGACAGTGATGTCAGTGAAGCATTCAAGGCAAGTGTGTGAACTCTTATTTTTTATGCTGCGATGCCTCTTTGTACTTGAATGAATGCTGGTTTCTGTTTGTTATTGTAACCACCTTGTCCTCCACAATATCATAATTCAAAGTATTTGCAGGTCATAAGTGGAGCTGAAAAAGGAGAACCAGCTGCAATCTTTCTATCTCCAAGCTGTTCAGTTCCTCTCACTGCCATTGAATCTTCTCGTAATCAGAATGGTAGTCTATTCACTTCTTTTCTGACAACTCCATTGCAGGCTTTTTGTATGTTGATTGGGTTGTCAGTCCCTGATATTGAAATGGTGAGATTTAATCCCTTTGTTCTTTTCACACTTGGTAGTTTTTTTATTTTCACCGCATTATAATGTACAAAATTGGCCTCAGGATAAATGCAATAAAGCAGATACATTGCTTTCTTCATCCTTGAATGACTGGGGATCAGTTTTGGCAACTTCAGACACTTTGGATCCTGTTTGGGCACAAATTTTAGGTGATCCATTCCTTAGGCGACTTTTATTAAGGTACTATTCACTTGATTTTCTTGTTGCTTTGTCTATTTTCTTTTTTGGGTTGTAGGTTAAAAATGTTTGATAGTTGAAAGTATCCTGCACAAAGCAATCAAATTATACTGACCTGGAAAAAGAGATGCATCAATTGTCATGTCATAAGGAAGGCTGTATGCAAGCTTTATCAATTTAAGCAGTATTAATCTGTTATACACTGCAAAAAAATCCATTCTCAATTTGAGATCTTCTTGTCTTTTGATTAACATATGGGACTCAAAAAATAGATTTATTCCAAACTACCACATAGCATACCACCTCAATACTGAGTTCAAGTATATGGTTAGTATTGTGGTTCATAATCACAGTCCTAGACTTTTCAATATCTCATATTGCTGACTGTATATCATTGCTTTGTCTGGAGTCTCATATCTGCCATATGGTATTTGTTTGTCTTTACCTCATAGTGTTCCATGTTTCCCCACCACATGAGATTCCCTTCCTTGGAAATTATATGTCGGGTTGGGTAACATTTACTGATGAGGTTTTGAGGAGTTGCATATTTTGTGCTTGCAAAAGTGAACCATAAATTTAAATTAACAGGAAATTCTTTTTGTTTAATCTTTTTCAGGTTCTTGTTCTGTCGGGCAGTATTGACACTGTATGGACCATCCTTTGGCAAGAAGGAATACCATCCTGAGTGTGTACCCTCTCTTCCAGCATCTCTCCAGCCCACTTCTTCTGCATCACAAACTGTGATTCTGCAGATGGCCAACATTTTCGGTGCAACAAAGAAATTCTTTTTCTCCGAAGGAACTGTGCTTCCCAATATAAACACAGTGACATAGAGATGACTTCTGGGTCATGAAGCTTATATATTATTGAAGAAATGGGATTTGAAAAATGTAAAGTTTATAACTAAATCTGTTGTCTGATTGGATTGTGATGGTCTCAGCATTTTTTTTAGCAATGAATCCTGCTTGAATTTTGTATGGTTTTCATAATTCCTTTGTGGTCAGGGGAGCACTGGTGCGATGAAATTGGCCAATTTTGCATACTTCTATCTTTGTAAACTAAAATATTTTAACTGCAGTTTATGGATTGAGGTTTGGAGAAGTCAATTAAATGCATTTCTATACCTGCCTTGAGAGATTCTACTCTTAGTAAAATTAAGGGTAAATTATGATTTGCCCCTTGTATTTTAGCCTAAGATACTATTTCATCCTTGACTTTTTAAAAATAGATTTATTAGTCTTTGTAATTTGATCCGTTAAACTTATTAATTCTTCCGTAAAGATTTTTTAACAGTCAATCAAAAAAATAAAGGTCAAATTAAGAAAAATAAAAGAAAAGTAAAAAGTACCCTCTAATTTAAAGAGCCTTGAATAACAAGCGTGAAACTACAGTACAAAATCAATCACTGCCCTTTTCACTATGCCGTCTCCACTACCACTTTATTCTCTACCGCATTCTACCCATCACCACCATGCTCTCTCCACTCGCCTGCTCCCTCTTATAACATATATGTATTTTTGTGCTCTCTGCAACAATCAAGATCTCACTTACAACTCCTATAGCATATTCTCCAAATTGTTTTTTCTTTCATGGTGTCCAATTTGATCTGACAGTGAGTAACCTGTCCAAATAAAAGAACAAAGCAAGTAAAGATCATAGCAATAAATAAGAAAAATGCTTACTTAAGGCAAAAATACATCGACGAAATTTGCAACTCACCATCTAACATATGGTCTTCAAGTGCCACAAAACTTCACTGATTGCAGTCCTCCACTCCCACAACTTGGAGACACTTTAGAGACAACCACCAATACATCATGGGTAGTCTGGTAAGAAGAGGTTTCAACCATTAGAAAGACTAACAAAGGACTGGTAAGATGTTGTTTGACATGTATCTACTCATCAAGTTAGTGTTACCTCTCCCTCACTTTCATCAAGTCAATACTCTGGCCAACAATTTTTTAAAGCTTTTAATTAATGCCTTCATGCATGTTTGCAACAAAACCAAAACCTAATGCCTTCAACAGAAACATGATGTTGATACAAGAGTTAGTGACAACCTGAAGACCAATAACTTCAGTTATCTGAAAATGACAGATGATCTAACACAAATGCAACCAGGACCCGGACATAATAGACCCAAATGCATGCAGGGACTTGCAAAGGAAAAAATGCTGAGTACCAACAACCTTAAACAAAGTCCCGATCACAAAAAAAAGCTTAAAAAAGCCTTTAGAATTCTCTCTGCCATAGATACATGCACAAACCAGTTCCAAAAAAAAAACACACACACGCACACATAACAACACCGAGAAACATGATTATCACCACAACTTCGTTTTTAGAAAATGTTACATGGAACTGAAATGATAGAAGTAAAATTTCGTGTTCTAATTTTTTTTTTCTTTGGTCAAGTCACTCTGCAGTTAGCTATTAGTGAGCGAACACCATATTTTAACTCAGGATGACCCCAAGAACATCTTTTCCCTCCACCATGAATCTGGCAGAAATCAGTGCTCTCCTTGGAGATTTTGTCACACCCTTCAAATTCCCATATCTTTCCACCTTTCCCAACACCATAACCGAAATAATAATCCATTCTTCCTCTTTCCTTCTTAGAGCACTCTAGTACAATACATCTTTTATCAGGTTCATTTGGGACGAAGAAGCTGGTCGAATCATGGGCGTTACTTACCAAAACACCACTAATTTGGCAGGAAAATTTTTGTGCACCACCAAGGAATTTATATTGACAGCCACCACCATGGACCTTGCAATAAAGACTTCGGCCAATAACACTCTCATGGCAGACCCATATTTGGCACCTACGACAACCACCATTGGAAAAGCACCGACCAAATGCACCTATGGCTTCCTCTCTACAACCTCAACCTTGGTCCCTCCGGGTTAACCCAAGCAGTGGCAATTTACACCCAACTGAAGCATACCTTATTGGATCAGCAATTCAATTAGGATTTCTTCTATTTTCTAGTTTTAGGCTTGGAAATGCAGTGAGCGTGTGTTTCGGTACTGTAATCATGATGTGGGTCATGCTATTACTGCTATTTCAGTGGCGGCAGCAACACTTGGGTGAAGAATAAGGATTCAATTGGTCGTGGTGGGGATGGAGAAGTGGAGGGCAATGCGAAGGGGGCGACGACAATGAAAGATGATCTGATTAAAGCGGAGAGGGCGGAGGAGGATGTCCGATGAGAGCGACGGGCAAGAGAAAGGAGGTGCTTCCACTCCTTTAATTAGATTTGATCGGAGAAGGAGAAAAGAGTTTATAAGTTTAGGGTTTTGATAATTTGATTTTGGGGGTAAAATGCCAGCACACTGTGGGTGAGGGAAGATAAAAGGGGCTATTTTAGTCTTTGCCTTATTAGTTAACGTCTAATTAACGAAAATAGTACATAAAGGACATTTTAATTTATTTCACCAAATTACAAGGACTAATAAATCTATTTTTAGAAAGTCAAGGATGAAGTAGTGTATTAGGCCAAAATATAGGGGGCAAATTATAATTCATCCTAAAATTAAAGTATCCCAAGATATAAAATTAGCATGGAATTATGTGTAATTCAACCGAGGATATAGGTTATTAGTAGTAAGTTGATGGAAACAGAGCATCAATCACATTAACAGAAGATACAAGCACTAGCACACTTCATTATCCATGAGAAAGCACTTTATCTTGTCCTATAAATGATTTGGCCATATCAAGATCGAAAGGGGGGAAAAAAGGCCCTGGTTACTGAATGCCTTTCAACATGTAGAGCAAACATATGGACAAGTGGAGAGAAAATGCATCCAGGAAGACTTGTTACTAAACCTATGAACTAAGACATTGTCTCTTTTTGGTTAAAAAAAAACTTATTCAGGTATTTTCCATTGTAGCCTATTATAACATTTGCTGTTATAAAATCCATACTATATTAGCTCTCAAAATTCACAAAAGCCTTTATACATGTCTATTTATGATATCTGGGGACAATGCGTTCATTTGGAGAACTTGTACTGCACTCTGGATATAATTGTAGACACCATGGATTTGACCTGCTCTACCATCTTCCCTCCACCCATCTTCAGGTTCTTCTTCAGTCTAAAAATAATTGGATGTAAGAGAATTTAAAAGAGAAAAGAACTTGAGGATCAAATGTATTGAAATCAAACTAAGACCAAACATAAATATAACTGCGCAAACAACCTCCATTTTGAGTAATAAAAGCCAGAAATCCTCGCAATTTCTTTACTAGTTCTGTATTTTTCACGTTTAATGGATCTGTAAGTGAACTTAATGACTTCGACAAGGCAATGTCACAATTATGAGTGCCCCCAGCACTTATCTCAGGAGCTTCAACATTCTCCACGTACTCAAAATGTTAAGAGAAGGAAGATCTAATGGCTGTCATATCCGTAACAGTTTTAGCAAGTGTAGGAGCTTCAGGCGCTGGCTTTTTAGGATTTTGATCATAAAGACCATCATCTGTCTACATTTTAAAGTTTCTTTAGACATCCAACACGATGAAATCAATCAAGAAAACATAATTATAAGAGCCTTCCTACTCAAAACTCATCTCAACCCTTCAGTTCTTACAAATCTTCTTTTTGTAAAGTAAAAGCATACCTTTGATGTAACATCCGTACCCAAATTATAGGTACATTTACATTCATTATGCATATTGATTGAATTTAAGTAAAAGTTAGTATATATAGTTAGACTAATATACCAAGTATAGCCATGACTTGTACTCAAACAAGAAGCGAGAATTTTTGAATTTTGATGACACTCAAAATGAGTGAAATTATGAGAATAAAATGGATTATGAGTATAAATGAAGTGAAGAATGATAATTAAAAAGTTTATGATGTAAAGACTCAATTGAAGCAAATAAATATCCTAAAATGAACAATTGGAAGTTCATGGATTAATATGTTATATTAGCTTTTTATTAAGAGCCTAAGTAGATATTTTACACTAAAACCTATCCTAAAAAGGCTCTAGACCCTTCCTAAATCGTGGCTTAAGCAAATATATGTATATTATTAGATGTTTAAAGAAAAAAAAAATAGAAACACTTAAGAAGCTTAAGAAAAAAAAAAGGGGAAAGAGAGGAGAGTTGATTCTACTTATTGGTGTTGATTTTGCAAGCTAAATTTAGAGATCTAAAGTATTTATAAGGCTGTAATCATCATCTCTAAAGTCTACAGTGATTTATTTGGTAAGTATTTTAAGTGATTTGATTGATTTAATCTAGGGTTCATATGCTGCAGTTTTTGGGTTCATTTTTTCTGGTTTTTTAGTCATATTATTTTGATCATATATTGAGTTATAGAGCTTGAAATCAAGTGTAGTTTGATTCTATGGAAACTTAAATACATCCTATATAACTTTTTAGTTTTTTGTTAGAGCTGATTTGGCCTTTATGATGGTCTAACGAAGCTGAACTTTGTAGTGATCAATCTGTTAGTGTAAACTGACCTGATTGTGTTTAGTTACCCATACCTCCCTCTATAGTTGTACAAATGAAGTGAAATTTTCATCGAATTTTCTAGACATATGAATATAAGACTGATTCAAATTTTAACTCAAAATTTATTTTCTATAAGTCCCAACAATTTTTCAAAGTTGCCCTTGAAAGCAGCCATTTTGATTATGTGAATCAGGTTTTCAGAGTTCATAAGTTAAAATCAGTCTCGGTGTTCCTTGTATATATTGAGATAGGAAGCTTCAAATCAAGTTTTGTTTGATGATATGGAAACTTTGAAGAATTATCTAAAATATTTTCTCTTTTGGCTCGATCTAATTCAGACTCTTTGTTAGTGTAATAAAAGGAAACATTTTATTGATCAGTTTCCATTGCTGGTTTGAGTAAGGTGGATTATTTCTTAGAGTTATTCCTCTATACACATCCAATTGAGACAAAATAAATTTTAAATTACTTTAGACATATAGGGTAAGTGATCTGGAAAGTTTCATCTTTAGATTAATTGTATATAATTTTTGGAGAATTTTTAAATTCACGCTATTAAATCTGTCATAGTTGGCAGCTTCATATGTTTAGGTAGTTTGGTGATGTTATCATGTTAGAAAGAGGTTCCATTATTATTAAGTGTTTAAAATAAGTAAATTATGATCTATT
>CATIWM010093172.1:0-11615 GCA_949671775.1 Mallotus repandus | reverse complement strand
AGGTTGGCCAACATCCTCGTTAGAGAAGCCTAGTATTTTTGTTTCTTAATTATGTTTATATAAGTATTGTAAAAGGATATATTCTTAAGTCAAATAGTGGTGGCTAGGCTTGTGTAAAGCATCTATGTATAAAAGTGATTTGTATTACTTATTAAGGTTTACTCCACCATGTCTTTGGTTTGCAAAGATTTATATCAATCTAGTTATAAAAATGTGATTTTCCTATGTTACCTAATAATCTTATATTATAGTTATCAATCATAAGTTCATCAAATTACAGGAAGGTTTTTCTCATTTTCAATTACATGATTACATCAAGCTTATTTTAATTCTTTTAACTAATATAATTATAATTAATATTTAATTTGATTAAATTAAATCCTTTGTTGAATGATTGGCTTTAAACGCCCATCTCGGGCTACATGAGATAAGGTGTGACAAAAGAAGCACGAGCAGAACTACCCCGCCCATGATTTGGAAATGGCAGATGTGTTGTTTGCTTTAAAGATATGGAGGTATTATTTATATGGTGTAAATTGCGAGATATACACCGACCACAAGAGCTTAAAGTACATCTTTCAGCAAAGAGACTTGAATTTGAGACAAAGGAGATGGATGGAACTTCTAAAAGATTACGATTGTTCTATTCTTTACCATCCTGGTAAAACTGATGGTCAGTCTGAAAGGACCATTCAGACTTTGAAAGATATGCTTCGGATGTGTGTGATGGATTTTGGAGGTCAATGGGATGCATACTTGCCATTGATTGAATTTGCATATAACAACAGTTATCATGTAAGTATTGAAATAGCTCCGTATGAAGCACTGTATAGAAGAAAATGCAGATTACCTTTGTGATGGGAAGTTGGTGAGAGACAGTTGACAGGACCGGAATTGGTGCAAGCAACTTCTGAAAAGATACCCATCATTCAGCAGAGTTTAAAGACAGCCTTCAGCAAATAGAAGAGCTATGTAGACCCTAAGAGGAAGGATGTGTCATTCTCTGTTGGAGACTTAGTGTTTCTTAAAGTGTCTCCAATGAAGGGAGTGATGAGGTTTGGTAAGAAGGATAAGTTAGCTCCAAGATATATCGGACCCTTCGAGATTCGATCGAGAGTTGGCAAAGTGGCGTACAGACTGGTGTTACCGCCAGAGTTATCCCGAATTTACCCAGTGTTTCATGTCTCGATGTTGAGGAAGTATGTTTCCGGTCCTTCGCACATTCTTCAGCCTCAGACAGTGGAGCTCAGTGAAGATTTGGCATATAAAGAGTACCCAGTGGCGATAGTGGATCAACAAATTCGACAGCTCCGCACTAAAGAAATTCCGAAGGTGAAAGTGCTATGGAGCAACCATACGGTGGAAGATTGCACGTGGGAGACCGAGGCAGTTATGCAAGTGGCATATCCCTATCTTTTTCATTTGTGAAAATATTGTACTCCTTTTATTTTGTTAAAATTCGGGGACAAATTTTTTTATAAGGGGGGAAGATTGTAAACACCCGAATTATTTTTAAAATTACAAAATATATTTTTGAGACTTGCAGTATTAATAAATATTTTATTAATATTGAGAATTATTTTAATTATTATTTATAAAAGTGTGTTAATTTTATTTTAATAAATTGTTAACTAAGTATTACTTTATATTTTATTGTGTATATTTTTTTTAAGGTTGAGAGAGTTAATTTGATATTTGTATTAGTATTTTATTATTATTTTTATTAAAAAAAGTAAAGTTAGAATAAAAAAATTTTCGAGTCAACACTTTTCTTTCTTTCCTTTTCTTTTCTTTTTCTTTTTCTTTTTCTTCTTCTTCTTCTTCTTCTTCTTCTTCTTCCCTTCTCCACCGGAACCGAACCAGGCCGCAATTGCTCGCTGTCGTCGCGAGCCACTGCTCCTAGTCGTCATGCCATCCAGCCGCCAGCCTTCTTCCTCCTTCTTCCGGTTGATTTTGGTTTTGGCCGGATACCTCTTTCTTGGCCAATGACGTTTTCAGCGTCTCCAGCTGGCAAATTTCTGGCTCTAAAGCTTCATCTTGAAGTGGGCTTCTCAATTCCTTAATTTGTTTAAGGAATGAACTCTGGTAAGCCCCTCAAATTTGGATTTTTCAATTATAGATTTTTGCGTTAATTTGTTAGTTTGAGCTTGAAAATGATTTTATTAGGTATAGGTGCTTTAGGATTATTTTATGTTCAGGTTGTGAGCTATCTATTGATAATTTTTATTTATTTTTCTGAAATTATTTTTGAAATTGCACTATTTCGATGCTCGGAGTTACCGTTACGGTACCGTTCCGGGCTCGGGGAGATTATATTTTTAATAAATAAATTCTACTAATTATTTTGAGCAAAGTTCGTGAAGAAAGTTTATTAAAATTATGTATAGAATTTTTATTATAAATTTTTGAATGTTTATGTGAAAAATGAATTTTTGAAAAAATTAGTATAAATTAGTGATTTTTATATTTTAGTTGAAATTATTGTTAATTAATATGTTTTAGACAGTATTTGAGCAATAAATAGTATAAAAATAAATTTTATGAATTATTTCTTATTTTTGGCTAACTATTACCAATTTTCGGAAAAATATATGAATAATAAGTTTATTTATTATTTTAAGCCTAAATGAGTTATTTGCTAACTTTATAATGTATTTAAGTAATTTAAGTTGTTATTTACTATTAATGTTAATTTAATTGTAAGATTTGAATTATATATGTTTATTGACGAAAATTTAAGTATAAGCTAGAATTTTACTATTTATTTGAAAATAAATATATTTTATATTTTATTGTGGAAATAAATTGAATGGTGGCATTTAAATGAGATTTTATGATTTTTGGTAATTTATTGAAAATTATATTATTTTATTGGTTATTGTGAAATTGGTTCTCGATTGGGCATTTAGTGTAGTTCAGGGGCCCAACCTGAGATTTGGTGATGTAAGAATATTCGAAGTATGTTTTCGTGCAGGAATAGCTCTACTTTTAGTAGAGAGATGTCCATTTTACAAAGGAGATTCTGTTGAATATTCGGTAGATTTCTCGTAAAGCAAGACCTCGGCCTATGTCAAAATTCTAGTTTTAGATGAGTCGTGTCTTAGATTGAGTCAATTCCTTCGTTTTATAATTTTATTAATTTCAAGAATTTTCATGAATTTATTTATTTTATTTTATGAGCATATTTTAAATAAATATTATTTATTTTAGAGAACTCTGGGGCACGAGCTGTAACACCATGGCAACAGAGAACGCGCTGCCCAACACGCTCAACCTGTGAGTTAATTTTATAAGATGTGAGTTGTGTGTGTTTAAGTGTATTTTCTAGCAATTAAAAACAAAAGCATGTTTAAAAGAAAAATTAATCGTTATGTTTTATTTATTGATTTAATTGTTTATTTATTCATTATTTAATGATTTATTTATTCTATTTAATTATTTATAATTCGAATTGATTTGGAGATAATGGTAGAACGTGCTACCTAGTGGGTATCACTAGAACCACGTGCTCACAGGTAATATCTTAGTATATGATTAACATGTAAATGGTTAGAGCTCGGTCGAGCTGGTGCTCTCGGGCCGGTAAAAAGGAAGAAAAAGGGATGTAACTCAGTTGATGTACTGCTCTCGAGACATCCATATGGAATAAGTGAAATGACTGTGGCAGTAACTCGGTTGATGAATTGCTCTCAGGACGGCAGTCACTTGGATTAAAAAGTGCCGAAAGGCTATTAAAATAATGATTTAGGTGTTCTACTAGGTTTTCCACCTAAATAAATATTTTAAATATTTTTATACGAGGATTTCATATTAAGTTGATTTAAAAAGTTTTAAAAAGACTTTATATAAATATTATCAAGAAAAGTAAACGATTTTAGTAATTATGATTATTTTATTTTATAATATTTTTAAAAGGGTTTTAACAAATGGTTCTAAAACCAGAATGCATTTTATAAAATTGATTCACTCAGTGAGGTCTGATTTTCCTCAACTTTATTTTTTTTAGGACCTCACAGTCTATCTCCTAGTATCCCCACTTTGCGCCGAGTTCGTTCTTCACTAGCTGCATTATGTATGTTAATTTAAATTGTGTATTGTATAACTGAATTCTAGACACCGCAGTAGTAAATTCAAAATATGTATTCTTGGCATTCCGTTTGTATCTGAATTCGAAATATTGTATTTAAAGAATATTGTTTTGTGATTTTAATATGGTGCATTTATTATGATTTATTGTTAAGTGTATTGTTTTATTCCGCAAAAAAAAATTTAACACTTGCTACGGGTTTCGGTTACTTTATATATCCTCATTCCCTAGTGTCGGTCATGTACCTTTGGTTTGGGTTATGACAAGGCATGCATTATTCATGAAACACAATGTCTAATTTTCAGTCATTATGCTACTAAAATTTCATCACTCCATCACTGTTCATGGCACTTATTCACACAAAAAAAAGCACACCAAAGAAAATAACAGTGAATATTAACACATCAAAACTCGCAAAATTCAAACTTTATTTATTTAAGTAATAGCTATCAAGCTGACTTTTAAAACCCAAAATGTAAAATATTACCACTAAGTGGCAAATTCCTAGCCATAGGCCAATCATTTATTTCATTTACTTAACTTTCATTTTTCACATGGTAGGAGATATTTTTTCAACTCTAGCCTTCTTTGATACTCTTCAAAGGACAAAATCTGACTTGATAGGGATTCAATATTCAAACACTTCTCTATTTAGACTTACCATTTTTGTCCAAGAAAAATAGTCCCTTTCTGAATTCAGTGTTATAATTGAATCCACCACAAAGAAAGTATTGAGGGATTTTTTATTATCAACAATTGTCACACCTCGCCTCACGTAGCCTAAGATGGACATTTAAATTCAACCACTTGGCAAACCATTTAATTTAGTCAAATATATTATAATTGTGATTATATTTGCTAAAGGAATAAAAAAATGTCTTAGAAATGTTTGATATTGTTCATGTGATGTATTTAAAAAATAAGAATGTTTGCAATTTGATGTGTTTATGAATAAAAAACTATAGTATAAGATAATGGAGTAATATAGGAAATCACGTTTTTAAACTAGATTGATATTGGTATTTGTATACTGAAAACATAGTAGTAAATATCCTTAAAGCTACATAAAACATATTTCCAAATAGTTGCTTTATATATAGCCTAGCCACTATTGTTTGCCCTCAGAACATATTCTTTTATAATACTTACAGAAATAAGATTAAGAAATAAAAATACAAGGCTTCTCTGACAAGGATGTTGGTCAACCTTACTTTTAAAGTTCTATCTACAGTCACTCAACTCTGATCACTAACTATCAAGCCCTACTATCTGAAAATTTTTTGAAAATAAAGTAAAATGAGTACAGAAATACTCAATGAATAAATAGTATAAGCAAAAAATAGTTTGGTTAAATCAAACACAATAAACTTTTCATATCAAAATACTAAAGTATTTAAAATCAAATTATAATCCACTTGAAACATCAAAGTCATTCTTGCTTTCAGATATATACAAAGCTTAGTTAAGTAAAACACATGCTTTTTAAACATCAATATAACCTTTCCTACGTATTAACCATCCCTATAACAAGCATTAAAACTACCGTAATATACAGGCCATCACAAACTCACTCTCTAGGCACACTTGAAGGCTAACCCTTTGAGTACATTTGCATAGAACGATCCTTCTCCCTTCACTATCTTGCAATTAAGTGTCCTTGTTGTCTATTGCACAATAATAACCATTACAATCTCAAATGTGCATATATCACCTCACCATAATTACAATCTCATAGAAGGTGGTAATACATAAAACTAAATACCACTTTGATCAAATAATTAGTTAAAATAATTCTATCATATTTATAGTTCAATAGAGCATTCAGATAAAACCATCTCTCAAATGAAACCAAGCTGACTAAAACTCAATTAAATCATCAAGTATCTAAAATGATCTTAATTCAAATTACAAAATAAAGCATAGAGTAACAACACATTTAACTTGTAAAATTGAAACCATTATTGTTTCAAAGCTTGAATCTTAAACAAGTAATTTAAGTAGTAACAATCTGAGTTGAAAAAAAATCCAATACATCAATTCATGTTCATGAAATAACATCAAAAGGCTCATTCTATTGTTGATGTAAAAATATTTAAAGGGCTTGAATATCAACTCACCAAAACAGCTTATAAAATATACATAACTAATTCACCAAATTGTTTAGTTTACACCATCACCTTCCTTGTCTTTTCCAACACCTAACACATACACCTTTATTTATAAATCATTAATATAATAATTCTATATACTGCCCTAATCACGCAAACCCAAAATGATATACAAAATATACGATTTAACTCAACTCTACAAACCTAGTTCATTTATTCCAACAAAAGTGTTTTCAAGCCTAACTTTGAAATATCTTTGAAAGTTATAAAAAAGGAATTTTGAGCTTAAATTTTAAATAAATGTAGATTTATGTGTCTAGTACATGGTATAAAAATTTCACTTTGATTTGATAATCACAAAGAAGGTTACAGATGGCTGAATATAATAAGCTTAATTACTCTAATAGATTGAGCAATAAAAAGTATACTTTTGTCAGACTATTATACAAGAAAAAACAGCTCTAACTCAAAACTACAAAGTTATAAAGTTTCCTCAAAATCAAACCAATCTTAATTTGGTATTTTCTAGCTCAAGGTTATTATCAAAACACAAAGATTGAAAAACCAGGAATTCAAAACCTAAAAATTGCAACTTGTTAACCCTAAGTAAAATCAAATGAAACACTAAAATTACTTACCCAATTAATCACTACAGCCTTTTGGAATGAAGATTAAAACATGAAAAGTTTTTTAGATCTTCAAATCCCTCTTGTAAAAACCAACTCAACTTGTAGAAGTAAGTAATTTTTTAGTACTCTTCTTATTTTCTTAAGTAGATCTCCTTTTTTTCTCTCTATTATTTGACATATAGGTGCTCATACTTAAGACTATAAATTTAGAAGGTTCCATACCCTTTTGTAGATAGGTTAAATTATGAAATATCCATATAAACCCCTAATGAAATTCTAGTATTACCTATTAACCCTTGAATTTTTAATTATTCATTCTAAGCCAGTTATTTATTTCAAGTGAGTCCCTTTCCCTATAACTAATTTACATATAATAAATTATACTTTAATTCAATCAAGATACTAAATGTAAATACAATTTATAATGAATGCATATTTACCTAAGCTTTAGGGTACAAGTGTGTTGACAATAATCTCAATTGATAAAACCATTATTGTTTTGGTTACCTCTCCTAATGGTTTCTCTAGAATGAGCCTCTTAGATTGATCTGGCCTAATGGCTTGAATTATTATGCCACTAAAGTGATCCTCTATGCCACTTAAGGATGTTGCCACTCGAGTGTTCTCTTCCTTAGCCACTTGCATCATGAACTCCTGAGATAAAGTCTTAGAAGATATAATATATCTAAAGTTATCAAATTCAACACTTGGTTTATTTGAACCGTCAATAAACTCTTTGTTTAAAATTGAATCTTCTGTAGCTTTAGGCTTGAATTTGGATATAAAATCATATTGAACCTCTTATTCCTTCTGCCTTCTCTCAGCTGCTCTTTGTCCTTGAAGTCTCTTCTACTATATGTGGAATAATAGCTGAAAAATTTCTTATACTCCGCCCTATGCCACTACTTGCTTAGCGGAATAGGTAGTGGCACCACAAATTTGGGTTGTCTATATGTTACTACAGGTCTTTCATCTTTCTTTGGCCTAAATCTAGAATTAGGTACAAGTGGTGGCCTCCTATCTAGAGCTGAGAACTTTTTCTCTATTATTAGGTATCTCCCATATGGAATAGGCCTCCAATAGCTCCTAGGTTTGTTTAGTCTCTACTTGGGACGTCATATATGATTTTTCTTGCATTTTTAACTCTAAACTCCTTATCTCAATCTGTTGGAATAATGGACCCTACAGGAATGTTTGTAGAAGATGGTTTAGAGTCGTATTTTCTAGAGGATAGTCTAAGTGTGCCCCATACCTGCTCTAATTTTCTACTTTAGGTCCATGTCCACATTGATAGAATTAATTTTTGCCACTAGTAGGAAAGGATCCTCTTTAATAATATTTTCCTTCTCCTTTTCTGTATGCAAGTCTATTCCTACTATTGGGGTTTAAAGAGAAGGCAAATAGGCCTAAGGAATTGGTCTTTGGCCCTAAGGAATCTTTATATGGCCTTAAGGAACTAGTGCTTGGCCATAAGGAATTACTTATTCCACAGGAGGAATATTTCTTCCCAGGCCTCTTCCTTGATGAATAGCATATAAGCTTGGATTTTTCATACTATCCTCACCATGAGCTTGGACTCTATTAGTATTGAACTTGATAATGGATGATTATCCAAGCTCTTTTTAAGGCTGAATTACCATTTTTAAGGGAGAATTTTGACTGCCCTATTTTGAAAGTTATTCATTTATTCTAGTAAATGAATTTATAATCTTTTATAGAGTTTTCTAAACACTATTATTAAGAGAATTACTTACTTGCTATATAGAACTTTGGAGAGAACTTTGGAAAGAACTATTCATATGCTATATTGAGTCTTGCATATGCTTTATTCCTTTTGAGAAAATTGTTTGGGCATTGATGCCCTCATTAGTAGCAGTTGTATCAATAATTTCCAAATTTCGGCCTATAGAGCCAAAAGGTGCCTTAGTCCAAGTTTGATATTAAGGTACTGAGCCTCCATTAATTTATTTCAATATATCATATGTTCCTACAGGCAAATTGGTTGGATTACTAACCTAGAAAACTTATTCTCTACTTCTTAATCTGATTATCTCGTTGGAATGAGTTCCATAAAGCGTGCCAAAATATTTTTTTTTTCGTGTACCGAGTTAGGTTCAACATGCTAGAGGATTATTTCCTCAAAGAAAAACCTAACTTCTTTCAAAAAAAGTTAATTCTCAATCACCTTTACCACAATTTGTTTGAATCCCCACAAGAAAGTCTATGAATTTGATAGTATAATGTAAAAGAAAATTTTGTATTATTTGGTTAGGTTGAAGAACAAGAAATTTTTTTTATAAGAAAATATTTATAAGCTTGATAAAACAAAGTTTAAATAGGAAAACTATCAAATATGAAATACTAAAATTGAAAATATTGAAAAAGTTTGTTGTAATTGTTGATGATTTGTTGATTGAATGGTTGATTGTTGATGACGAATGGCTCCCTTCTACTACTATTTTTCCTTACTTTTATACACAAATTCTCCATTAGTTTTCATCATTAATCTTGTAATTAACTTTCTTACCAATAGGCTACTCCTTCCCCACCTCATCAGAAAGTTCCAAAGACTTTATGTGCGTTACTTCCTTAGCTCCTTAGCTCTATAGGGAACCTTCAATAATGAAACTCCAAATGTAACACCCACCTAATGCATTGCATTTATTTGCATAACATTCATAACATATAGATATGAGAAATATATGAGATATGTGTGGTATTAATTCAAATGTTAAATAAGAGAAGATTATAAATGTTACAATTAAGTCCATAACAAGAATTAGAAAGTTAAAGGTTTAAATTGGTTAATGGCAAAAATAAAAGGGCTTATATTGGTTTAGTTATTAATATTATTATCATTATTATTAATAAAAAAAGTTGAAAACGTGGCTTAAAAAGGGGAGAAGGAAGGAAGATAAGGATTATCTTCCTTCTCCTCTTCCTTCTTCTTCTTCTTCTTCTTTAAAAAAAAGAGTTGAATTATCAAGTAAAATTGAAGATTTAGGATCCATTTCAGAACATAATCTTCATTTTCAAAGGCCTTAGATGTTTATTTGGTAAGTAATTTTAATATTTTTGTTGAATTAAGTTAGGGTTTATAAGATACAAAATTTAGGTTCTTAGGATATGGTTTTTTAGTATTATTGTTTTGATCATAACTTGAGATAGAAAGCTTCAAATTGAGTTTTACGAAACTTACAGAAATAGGAAAAACCCAGTTCTGCTGTTTCGATGGTCATTTGGGGCTGAACATTTTATTGCTCATTTTTAAATGATGGTTTGAGTATGGTGGATTATTTCTTAGGTTTCATCCTCTATACACCTTAAATTGAAGCAAAATAAATTTTAAATTATTCTAGACACATAGGGTTAATGATCTAGAAAGTTTCATTTTGATATTCAGTGTATAGAATTATTGGTGAATTTTTAAATTCACCCTATTAAATCTATTATAGTTGGCAGCTCCATATATTTAGATAGTTCAGTGGTGTTATCATGCTAGATGAAGTTTTATTATTTTTGAGTGTTTAAAAATAAGTGAATTATAATCTATTTCAATTAAACCAAATGGAAATGAGGCTGACATACAAGTAAATACAAACAAAGGGAAAGGAGTAATAAAGGTAAGTAGATAACTTAATGTTCTATGTGATATAACACAAATAAATAAATAATTATAAATTTATTTGTTAAGTTGACTGGATAAGAGAAATATGTGCGTTCTAATTAATATATGCTGAATTTTGATTATTGTGATATTTGATTATTGTGTTGATGGTTGATTGTTGTTGAGATGAGATAGTACATGTGAATAAGGTTTGCTAAATTCGGATACCCTGTTTAATGGAGAATAACAAACTTGTTTGAGCTGTATCTAGAGTTTTATAACTCCAAATTGGTTTTCATTTGCTCTTATAAAAACTTAGAGATGTTACTTACAAAATTGATAGAAATAGAAGAAGCTTAATTTTGTTTTCTTGACGGCCAATTTGGATAATACTTTTTATTGCTTAATTTTGTGGACAGGTTGACCATAGTGGATTATTTTTTATATTTCTCCTTCTATACTTATCCAATTGATGCAAAATTAGTTGAAAATTGGTTTAGACTTATAATTTTAATGATCTGGAGAAAATAGTTTTAAAATTCCTAATGTGGAATTTTTGGTATATTTTTTAATTTACACTATCAAATCTACCATGTGGAAATATGGTATATTTTTGGTATATCTTGGGAATATTATTATTTCCTTATGTATTGTGTGGATGTTAATTGTTTAATAGAGTGATATGTGATGTATATGTAAATATAAGAAATGTGGTTGGATGAGTATAAGGACACAATGCTACTTGTGAATAAGGCTATGTTATGCGTGTTATGGAATCCCCTTGAAATGTCGTAACAAGCTAAAGAAAAATTTTGTACAAGATTATGGTGGGCTGTGTGCATATGGGGATTGATAACTCATATTTATATATATATTTTTATGTCAGTTTTATTTTAATATCTATGTTTATGATTTTATTATTGTGTATTTTATTTTAATTCAGTGTATTATTTAATAATAACCTTTGTTTTTGTTATTGGGCTTAATTTTGTGAATTTAATATCATTCAGGTCATATTTGAAAGTTCAGAACTGACCAGGCCCGCGCCCAAGCCCAGCTCAGCCCGCAACCAGGCCCGCGCCCAAGCCCAGCTCAGCCCGCATAGCGCGCCCAGCCCGCTCCGCACGGACCGTGCGAGGAGCTGCGCGCTCCGCACGGACCGTGCAAAGAGTCGCGCGCTCTGC
>CATIWM010093162.1:0-17129 GCA_949671775.1 Mallotus repandus | reverse complement strand
TCTAAATTGTGATTCTCCTACATATATTTGTTATAACTTTTGATTTATATTCTTAGTAGTTAATTAGTATTTAGATTTTTATTACTTAATATTTAAGTTTTATTCTTGTTTGAATTGTTATTCCTATTTCAATTTGGTTTGCCTATCCATCTAAGTATTTATCCTGTTAATACAAAATTGTTGAATTCCCAGTGTTCGACACCCTACTCCTCTATACTAAGTCCTAGAGACTAGGGTAATAAAATTTGACCCGCTTCAGAGATTTTACATATGAATGAGATTGTATATATGAATAATAGTTGTTAAATTCGAGTGTCCTGTTTTGGTGAGAATATAATTCTTGTTGAAGTCATATCTAGAGTTTTATAACTCCAAATGGGGTGCTGTTTGTTCCTATGAATATTTAGAGATGTTATATACAAAATTGATAGAAATGGACGAATCTTAATTTTTCTGTTTTGATGGCCAATTTTGGAAATACTTTTTATTGCTTAGTTTTGGTTGATAGTTTGACCTTGGTAGATTGTTTTTGATGTTTCTTCTTCTATACATATCCAATTAATGTGAAATCAGTTGCAAATTAACCTAGACTTGTATATTATTGATCTAGAAAAGATGGATTTAATATTCATAACGTGAAATTTTTGTTGTATTTTTGAATTTGCATTATCAATTCTGCCAGGTTGTAATATGGTATATTTCGGTATATTTTTGGTATATTATTCTTTTCTTGTATATTATGGGGGAGAGATTAATTTGTTTTATGGAGTGATATGTGATGTATTTAGTTGATGAAGAGTTGATTAAATTACAATGAAAGTGTAGTGAACTCTTGATGTATATGTAAATATAAGAAATATAATTAGATGAATATGAGGACGCAATGCTACTTGTAAATGAGGCCGAGCTGTGTGCGATATGGAATCCCTTTTATATGCTATAAAATGGCTAAAAAAAAGGAATACGAAAAAAAATTATGGCAGGGCTGTGTGCGTATGGGGATCCATGATTTATTAAAAAAAATATTTTGAATTACATATAATTCACAAGTACATTGTTGTCTAGAAGAAGATATTATGCTATAACAAGTATGTGTATGCTAAAAAAAATTTAAGTTAATTATCAAATGGACTGTTGATTGATAATATTATATGCTTGATGTGTTACGTTTTCATAGGATATTATATTGTTCATTTACTGAGTTGCAGGCTCACCCCTCCACATTATTTTTCAAGATTAAAAGAAATTAGTCGATCTTAAAGAAATATTTGCATCAGATACACTAGCATTGTGTCAGGTGGGTTAGTAGGAGGCCGTCCTTAGTTTTTCTTGAACGTCGCATGCTTAGTGAATTTCATATCTTGTATTAAGGCTAGCTTATTGTATATGTATAATATAAAGAAAGATGTGAGCTTATTGGTGTGTGATATGTGTTACATATATGGAACTGTGAGTTAAAAATTTGACATTAATGAATATGTTATGTGTTTGTCATATGCATATAATGTATGCTTGACATCCTTAACAGGTGTCACATTTAGTGGTATCAGAGCATGGTTTAGAATTCCTTAGGATAAAAATGTGAATGCATATACGCGTTAGGAATACATATAGATGTTAAAAATTAAGGCTAAGTGTTTGTATTTTGAATAGGATGAATAGGGAGGGTTCGACCAATGATTCTACTGACCCAAATGAGTCTGAGTCTGTGCATGGGGTTGAATGTACAAATGCACCACCACAACTAACTTAAGAATTACCACTAGCAATGTAGCAATTTCTTGAGTCTTTACAGCAAATTATGCATCCAGTGGTACAGACAGTTAATTGGGTATAACCAGTCTAACAGTTAGTAATGCATCCAATGGTAGAGGTTAGAGAAATAAAGGCTAAAGATAAAACTTATGACAGGCTGAGAAAATAAGGAGCTACAGAATTTGAGGGAACTACTGACCCTTAGGTAGCAGAAGAATGGTTACAGGAAACAGACATGGTGTTGGATAGGCTAGATTATATACCAGAGCAAAAGTTGAAATATGTTGTATCATTGTTAAGAAAATCAGCTCTAGATTGGTGGGATTTGATTCCAGGAAGTAAAAACAGACCTATGATCTTGACTTGGGATGACTTCCTTAGAGATTTTGTAAATAAATACACACCACAAATGTACAAAGATCGAAAGAAAATGGAGTTTCTGAGCTTAGAACAGGAAAATATGACAGTATTAGAATATAAGATGCAATTCTCGGTTATCAAAGTATGCATTAAAAGAAGTGGCTACAAAAGATGCAAAACAGAGACAGTTTGAAAAAGTGTTGAGAATGGATATTCGAGAAAAGATTTCCTTAAAGCCACCAAGTTACAATGCTTTATTAGAGGCTGCATTGAGGGTGGAAGAGTGTCTGATAGAGAAAGATGCAATATTAGCAAAGAAAAGAAAAGCAACAGGTGAGTATGGTAGTTTAGAAAGAAAAGGAAGAGATATTTCTTTTAGAGGTTCTGGTTTTCACAGGAGTAGAAATTTTGGGAGAGGAGTTGGCCAGCAAAGTACGAGCAGATCTATCATAGTAACATCAGGTAGAAGCGAACAATGTGGTTATAGTTAGAGTAGGGTAGAGAGTAAGAGAAGTGAGTGAGGTGTTTTATTTAGTCGGGAATATAGTTCACCATGTGCTACATGTGGTAGGTTTTATAATGGAGAGTGTTGGGGACCAAGGAAGATGCTTTATTTTTATTGCAGTAAGCCAAGATATATGGCTAGAGATTGTTAGAGTAGGAATCGAGCCAGTGAGAGCCAGATTACAAGGCAGAGTAGCATAGGTGAAAATATGACTCAGGGAGGAATAAATAGAGGAAAAGGCAAAGGAATAGGACGAGGAGGAGGTTCTAATATGATACAGGCTGGAAAAATAGGCCATCCTTAGTAATCATTGCCCCAAGCTAGAGTATATGCAGTGAAAAGACAGGAAGCACCTTCTGCATCTGATGTTGTGACCGGTATAATCTCTATTTATGGTTTTGATTCTCATACATTAATTGATCCAGGATCGACATATTCATTTATTTCATATGAATTTGCATTGAGAAGTCATAGCAATATAGAAACCTTGGGGTATAATATTTATGTATCAATGCCTGCTGGGGGTACTGTAATTATAGATGAAGTTGTCAAATCTTGTCCTGTGGTAATAAATGAGAATGCATTGCATGCGGATCTAGTTGTGATAAAACTTATAGATTTTAATGTTATTTGGGAATGGATTGGTTATCTAAAAATCATGTTATAGTGGATTGTTAAACAAAAGAAGTGGTTATAGAGACTTTAGAACACGGAAAAATAATTTTTGTGGGTGAAAGAAAAATTGTTCCAACTTGTTTAATTTCAGCTACTACTGCTTTCCATTTAATTAAAAGGAGGTGTGAAGCTTATTTGGCCAATATGGTAGATGTATCCAAAGTTAGTCTGGGAGTAATGGATGTTTCAGTAGTGAAGGAATTTGCATATGTATTTTCAGAAGATCTACCAGGTTTACCTCCATATCAAGAGACAGACTTTGAGATAGAAACTATACCTGGGGTAGCACCAATGTCAATTGCACCATGTAGAATGACACCCTTAGAGTTGAAAGAATTAAAGAAGCAGTTGAAATAATTATTGGAAAAAAGGTTTATTAGACCAAGTACATCACCATGGGGAGCTCTGGTATTATTTGTAAAGAAGAAGGATGGCGGTTTAAGATTGTGTATTGATTATAGGCAGTTAAATTAGGTTACCATAAGGAACAAATATCCTTTGTCGTGGATTGATGATTTGTTAGACTAGTTAAAAGGAACAAGTGTGTTTTCCAAAATTGATTTAAGATTTGGGTATTAGCAATTACCGAGGCACACATACCAAAGATTGCATTTAGAACACGATATGGGCATTATGAATTTGTTATGATACCATTTGGACTAATAAATGCACCTGCTGCTTTTATGTCCTTAATGAACAAAATATTCCAAATGTATCTAGATCGATTTTTCATTATGTTTATTGATGATATACTGATTTATTCCGAGACTCGAGAACAACATAAAGAACATTTGAGAATAGTGTTGTAGATTTTGAGAGAAAAGTAGCTTTATGCAAAATTTAGTAAATGTGAGTTCTGGCTAGAATAAATTACATTCTTGGGGCATATTGTTTCTAAAAATGGTGTACAACTTGATCCTTTAAAGATTGCAGCCATAAAGGAGTGGGAACCCCCTAAAAATGTTTCAAAGGTACGAAGTTTTTTGGGATTGGCTGGATATTATAGGAGATTTGTTGAAGGATTTTCAATCATTGCTAAACCATTAACAAACCTGCTGAAGAAGAATGTGATATTTAAATAGGATGCTAAATGTAAGGAAAGTTTTGAAGAATTGAAGAAAAGATTAATTTCTGCACCAGTTCTGACCTTGCCATCAGGAAATGGGGGATATGTAATTTTTACAGATGCATCACAGCATGGATTGGGGTGTGTGTTAGTGCAAAATGGAAAAGTCATTGCTTATGCTTCTCGACTGTTAATAAGTCATAAACTGAATTATTCGACTCATGATTTGAAATTAGCAGCAGTTGTACATGCTTTAAAAATATGGAGGCACTATCTGTATGCAGAAACATTTCAGATTTTCACTGATCACAAAAGTTTGAAATATATTCCCACACAAAAGGAGTTGAATTTGAGACAAAGAAGGTGGATGGAGTTGATAAAAGATTATAATTGTACCATAGATTACCATCCAGGAAAAGCCAACAGAGTTGTTGATGCTTTGAGTAGAAAAGCCATTGAGAGAAGTGGTGAATGACTAGCCATGCAGTAAGGTCATTAGTGGAGCTTAGAACATTGCACATGGAAATTGCACATCATGATGATATACTTCTTACTAGCATGAATGTCAAGTCGTTATTAGAGAGTAAAATTCAAGAAAAGTAGATGAGTGATCTATATTTGAGAAGAATGAAGGATAGGGTGCAACAAGGAATGAATAAATAGTTTGCATTTAGGCACGATGAGATGTTGTTGATTAATGGACGTGTTTGTGTTCCAAATATAAAAGAATTGAGAGAAGAAATTTTGAATGAAGCCTACTATGCACCGTACACAATACATCCTGGAAGTATTAAAATATAGAGGGATTTATGATCTTTTTATTGGTGGCAGACATTGAAAAAGGATACAACTGAATGTGTAGCAAAATGTTTGACATGTCAATAAGTAAAAGCTGAACATCAGGCATCGGCTGGTAAGCTTCATCCATTGTCTATTCAGGAGTGGAAGTGGGAGAAAATAACGATGGACTTTTTCTTGGATTGCCTCGAAACTTGAGGAAGCATGATGCCATATGGGTAATTGTTGATTGACTTACCAAATCAGCTCATTTTCTACCTGTGCAACAAAGTGATTCACTAGATAAATTATCTAGAATATATGTGTCAGAAATTGGAAGACTACATGGAGTGCCAACATCAATTGTGTCAGACTGAGATCCGCAGTTTACATCACATTTTTGGGGAAGTTTACAAAAAGCTTTGGTAACAAAGTTACATTTTAGTACAACATTCCACCCCCAGACAAACAGACAATCAGAGAGGACAATTCAAATATTAGAAGATATGTTGACAGCATGTATGCTTGAATTTAAAGGGAATTGGGATGAGCATTTACCATTAATTGAATTTGCCTATAATAACAGTTATCATTCAAGTATTGGTATGGCTCCATATGAAGCTTTATATGGCAGAGAATGCAGAAGTCATATTTGTTGGGATATGGAAGGATTGCTGTAATTAGATTGTCTTGAATTGATACAAGAAATTATGGATAAGATTCAAATAATTAAAAAGTGCTTAAAGGCAGCACAAGACAGACAAAAGAGTTATGTTGATAAGCATAGAAGAGACATGGAGTATGATGTGGGTGAAAAAGTATTCTAGAAAGTATCACCATGGAAGGGCATTATATGATTTTGCAAGCAATGAAAACTGAGTCCTGGGTAGATTGGCCCTTATGAGATATTGGAAAAAGTTGGTCCTTTGGCTTACAGGTTAGCACTGCCATAAGAATTATCTCAAATACATGATGTGTTCCATGTTTCCATGTTAAGAAGATATAGATCTGATCCTAGCCATGTAGTACAAGAGTAAAAAATATATTTGACAGAAGATTTAAATTATAAAGAAGAACCAGTTGAAATTCTTGATAGACAGATAAAGAAGTTGCATAATAAAGAAATTCCATTGTAAACGTTAAGTGGAGTCAACATTCACCAAAAGAAGCCATATGGGAAGTAGAAAAGGATATGAGAGTTCAATACCCCTACCTATTTCCTGAGATTGGTGAGTCATACTTAATTTCAAGGACAAAATTTCCTATGGTGGGGAGAAATGTAACACACACCTAATGCATTGCATTTATTTGCATAACATATAGACATGAGAATTACATAAGATATGTGTGGTATTAATTCCAATGTTAAATAGGAGAAGATTATAAATATTTACAATTAAGTCCATAACAAAAATTAGGAAGTTAGGGGTTTAAATTAATTTATTGAAAAAAATAATATAGGACTTAAATTGGTTAAGTTGATTAATATATATATATATACACACACACACACACACATATATAAGTATACAAAGATTTTTCTAGAATTTGATTATGTGGCAAAAAGAAAAAAATAATTAAAAATTTTACACTTGTTTGTCTCAAAAAAAAAAAAGGAATAAATAAAAAAGTGGTAATAATGGAAGGCACTAGATTTTGGGATAGGTGGCAGCCATCAAATAAAAAAAAGATATAAACCTTACAGAAAGAAAAAGAAGTAGGAAGAAAGGAGGAAAAAAAAAAAGAAGAAGAGGAGCCAGAAGTTCGACCAGGTATGAACAGTAATCTTTTTTAATCTATAACTTGAGTTTTACAACTCCAAATTAGGTTTTGTTTATGCCTAAAGAAACCTTGAGATGTCTACTATGAAACTTCAAAGATAAGGAAAACCTAATTCTGTTGTTTCAGTGGTCATTTGGTGCTAAATATTTTATTGCTCAAATTATATTAATGATTTGAGTATGGTAGATTATTTCTTAGGGTTCTTCCTCTATACACCTTCAATTGAAAAAAAAAATCAATTTCAAATTACTCTAGACACATAGGGTTAGTGATATGGAAAGTTGTATCTTGAGATTAATTGTATAGAATTTTTGGAGAATTTTTAAATTCAGCCTATTAAATATATTATAGTTGGTAGCCTTACATGCTTAGGTAATTTAATGATGTTAATTTTTAGGTGTTTAAAGAAAGTGAATTGTGATCTATTTCAGCTAAACAAATTGGAAAAGAGGCTGATACATAAGTAAATTCAAACAAAGGGGAGGAAACAATAAAGTTAAGTGAATAATTTAATGTTCTATGTGAATATAACACTTAAAATAAATAATTATAAATTTATTTGTTAAGTTGATTGGATAAGAGAAATATGTGTGTTCTAATTAATAGATGTTAATTTTTGATTATTGTGTTGATGGTTGATTATTTTGGGATGAGATTTTACATATGAATGGGATTGTATATATGAATAATGGTTGTTGAATTTGGGTGTCCTGTTTAGGTGAGAATAGAATTCTTGTTGAAATCATATCTAGAGTTTTATAACTCCAAATGGGGTTTCGTTTGTTCCTTTGAAAACTTAAAGATGTTATATACAAAATTAATAAAAATATAGAAAGCTTAATTTTTCTTTTTTGATGGCCAATTCTGGCAATACTTTTGATTGCTTAGTTTTGGTTGATAGTTTGACCTTGGTGGATTGTTTTTTATGTTTCTCCTTCTATACATATCCAATTAATATGATATCAGTTGTAAATTAACCTAGACTTGTAATATTATTGATTTGGAAAATATGGATTTGATATTCATGACGTGGAATTTTTGTTGTATTTTTGAATTTGCATTATCAATTCTGCCAGGTTGTAATATGGTATATTTTGGTATATTTTTGGTATATTATTCTTTTCTTATATATTATGGGGGAGATATTGATTTTTTTTATGGAGTGCTATGTGATTTATTTAGTTGATGAACAGTTGAATAAATTGCAGTGACAGTGTGGTGAACTCTTGATGTATATGTAAATATAAGAAATATGATTATATGAATATGAGGACACAATGCTACTTGTGAATGAGGTCAGGCTGTGTGCGATATGGAATCCCCTTTATATGAGGGCTGTGTGCGTATGGGGATCCATAATTTATTAAAAAAATGTTTTGAATTACATGTAATTCACAAGTACATTGTTGTCCAGAAAAAAATATTATGCTATAACAAGTATGTACATGCTAAAAAAAATTTAAGTTAATTATCAAATGGACTGTTGATTGATAATATTATATGCTTGATGTGTTATATTTTCATAGGATATTATATGCTTGATGTGTTCATTTACTGAGTTGCAGGCTCACCCCTTTGCATTATTTTTCAGGATTAAAAGAAATTAGTCGGTCTTGAAGAAATATTTGCATCAGATACAGTAGCATTGTGTCAGGTGGGTCAGCAGGAGGTTGTTCTTAGTTTTTCTTGAACGTCGCATGCTTAGTGAATTTTTATATCTTGTATTAAGGCTAGCGTATATGTATCATATAAAGAAAGATGTGAACTACTTGAAGCTGTGAGCTTATTGGTGTATGATATGTGTTACATATATGGAAATGCGAGTTAAAAATTTTACATTAATGAATATATTATATGTTAGTCATATGCATACAATGTATGCTTGACATCCTTAACAGGTGTCACAGTATATCTTTATCCTATTAAGCAGCAGGTACAAGCAAAAATAAATTAAATGAAAGTTTAAAAATTAAAAAAAAATTACGCACCTAGGAGACAAAATGATGAAGTGATGGACCTACTGGTTGATGGAGCTACTGCTTGCTGGAATAATTGCACTTAAAATAATTAGTTGCTGTTTACCCAAAAAAGGACAATGGACTCGAAAATATTTCACTGGTTAGTGAACAAATTAACCAAAAAATATCCTTGAGATGTGCTTAATTTACACATGCATTATAAGAAAATTACCTTTAGTTGAGTACAAATGGAAAAAAAACAAGAGTTAAAAAATTTAAGAGAGGATTTGTGGGCTGTGGTGAGGCGGCTGTTGACTGCTGTGGTTAAAGAACAGGGGGTGAAATGGGTTAGATGAGGATGAAATGGGTTAGAAGCTGCTGGTGAGAAATTAGATGAGGGCGACAGAGGTGAAGGAAGTGAATGATGTGAGGTAAGGTGAGGTCGTGACGGGATGAAGGAAGCGAGCAATTAGATGAGATCGTGAGGGGTGAAAGAAGCAGCCAAGGAAGTTGAAGGAAGGAAATTACAAAAGAATAGAGATGAGAATTAGGTTAAGGTAAAAGCCCTTTCCTAAAGGGTTGTGTTAGATTATCAAAACTACGTAGTTTTGAGGTGTTGATGTAGATATCATATTAGGCTAAGGTAAAAGGTTAGGTTATGTTATCAAAACTACGTAGTTTTGGAGTGTTGATGTAGATATTAGACTATTGAAATTAGGTTAATTTAAAGGGTTATGTTATGTTATGAAAACTACATAGTTTTGGAGTGTTATAGATATTAGGCTATTTAAGTTAGGGTTATATGCAAATTATTATTTAATTTTGTATTATTTGTTAGTTAGAGATGTTAGGCTATTTATACATTAATTTAAATTTACATTACTTAATATTTATATTTATATATTACTATAAAATACAAATATTATTTAATTTTGTATTGTCCTAGAGATTTATTATTTGTTAGTTATAGACATTATGCTATTTAAATTGGGGTTAAATGCAAATTAATAATATTTTAATGAAAATTGTATAATATTTATGTTTTAATTTAAGCTATACTTAATATATAATGTTACATATGTAATTTTTCATTTTACTTAGTACATATATAAATAGTATTATATAATTATTGACCTTAGCAATAATTAATCTTGATTTTGATCCCAAAAAACTTGATTTTGAGAATTTAACATGTTTGTTTAAGTGTGTATAAGCTAGGACTATAATAGAAATCAAAATGAAGCTAAGCATGCTTATGGGCTAAATCGACCTTCGGGATTCCAGGACGATTTTGGAAGTCTTAGACTTTTTAAATGAGAAATTTTTCTTCTTAACATTTGAATTATACATCACAAGCTTTCCAAATTGATCTTACTTGTCAAAATATGAATTCACTTGAGTCTGTAAATCTTCAGTTAAAATCAGCATATGCAGTTTACATTTCAATATGAGCAGCTCTTAGTATTTCAATAATTTATTGAGTTACTTATGTCCAATTGAAGTGATTCAAAGTGATATAGAAAGCCAATACAAATTCTTACAACTTTCATGAAGAAAGATAAGGTTGATTCGATCATGTTTAATGTTAAAAAGTCATGATCCCGACCAGGACCAAAATTGCATCAAATTGAAGAATTTATCCAAAACATATCCCTGGCCAATATCCTGATTGGAAAAAGTGTGATCCTGACCAGGATTAGGTCATTCACGACTAGGATTAAGGCTTTCTTCAAACATAACGGCTATAACGAACATATTTTTTAATATCCCGACCGGGATCAAGGTGATCAAGACCGGGACCAGTGTTTATGCAGGCTAAAAGTCCAAAATTTCATCCAAATAAAGTTTGAATTTGTTGGAAACAAAATCATTATTTCTAACAGCTATAATTGAATTGCTCAACTATAAATACAACCTTTGAAGATCATTTAGAGGTTAAGAAACTTATTGCTCATATATACATTCTCAAGCATTCAATTAAAGCTCAAAATTCTCTTTAATTCATTCTTATATTTGATAAACTCATGTGAGAGTTTGGTGAGTGTTAGAATAGAAATTCTTATTCTTCTATTTTCTGGGGTTAAAGAAAAGGGAAGTGAGGTTCTATTCTAAAGGAATTGGTTTAAGTGTTTAGCCATAAAAACACTTGAAAATTTGGTTTTAGTGTAAGCCTTGAAAACACTTATGAATCAATTTTTGAGTGAGCCTTAAAAAATCAAGTTGTAAGGTTTGAGTTGAGCCTAAAACTCAAGTTGTAAAAATTAATCTAAGGGAATAGATTGTGGTGATTCAAAATCTTAACTTGGGGATAAGTAAGGTGGAGACGTAGGATTGTTGAGAATCCGAACTCTTTAAATACTTGTGTTCATCATTCTTCTTTCACAACATTCTTTCATTTTTGCTTATTTATTTTTAAGTTTTGATTTTTGTTCGATAACCCTATTCACCCCCCCCCCCCCCCCTTTTAGGGAATTTTCAATAATAATACTACATTATAATACAACATTAAAATTACTTATAGTATCAAAACTACATAACTTTTTGAGCTTTGTTATTATCTATAAATTGTGTTTTAATTAGTTGATAGTAATATTTATGAAATGTATTATTTGTTAGTTAGACATTCATCTATGCACTAATTGTTAGTTAGAGATATTAGGCTATTTATATATTAATTTAAATTTACATTACTTAATATTAGTATTTATATATTACTTTAAAATACAAATATTATTTAATTTTGTATTATCCTAGAGATTTATTATTTGTTAGTTATAGACATGATATAACATTTACTTATTATAATATTAATGTTAATTTACACGTAAAAATATATATAATATTTTATATTAATTACTACTAATTTAATTAATATTGGCTTTGCTTTTATAATATTGACATACTAAATCAAATTATATTTATTGAATATTAATATTTAAATTAAATTATACATATTTAATACCATCTCTAATATAAACAAGCCTACAAACGAACCTCTAAACGAGCCTACAAACGATCTTGTAAATGAGTCTACAAACGAGCTTGTTTGCGACCCTATTTGAGAACATGTTCGCAAGTTTGTGAACGAGCCTGCTCAGCTCGTTTAGCTTACGAACCTTAAAATGGAATTTGGACTCAGCTCATTTAGCTTAACAAACGAATTTGAACGAGCTTTTACCGAGTCGAGCCATGAACAAATCATGAACCATTTGGTTCGATTACACCCCTACGAATGAGTAATCATGTGAAGATAGTCTTGAATGACATATGTTAGCATATGTAGTCACAGACATGGACTTTTTACAAGTTTTGCAGTAATCAACAGTGTGAGTGACATCAGTATCCGACAATTAGCAGGAAGAGCATTGAGTGACCAACAACTAAAATGGCAACATGGACATCAAGCATGATGAAACAATACTCCATCATTAGCATGAATTTGCAACCACCCATCTAGGTTGAAAACTCCCAGAAAGGGGGTGACCTAGGCGAAAGAGGAAAAATAAAAAGAGAAAAATAAAAGACCTAGCTAGGTTCAAAAACTCCCAGAAAGGGAGCGACTTATGCAAAAGAGGGAATATAAAATAAAATTGATTGCAGAGAAGAGCAGTTTGGGAAATAATAAGATTCTGTTTTATGGTGTAAGAGTGATAAGGTCTATCAATTCCTCAACCGGGGGCCAAATTGCAAGATCATATGATATGTTAAGTTTCATGATTAATAGAGTCTTTTAAGATTTTAAACTGGGGGGTGAACAGAGTCTCTTCCACACTAAAGGTCAAACACTACCGTCGTACGACAGTAAAGCATTCCAATGAAGCAACCATATAGAGGACATTTGTTGTCATTATCCCAATTTGATCATGAGAGGGTCTTAGTTTTTGTTCCATTCAGATAAATCGGTCTCAATGATAGTCTTTGACAGATTCAATTTTTGAATTCAGATTTTTTGATATGATGAGGGCCAATTCCCAAGGATTAACACTAAACAAAAAAAGGCACTTGGCTAATTGATGCATATAAATTCATTCAAAATTTCTTATTATTAATTCATGCATACATGGAATCATTTTACAAAAGTTATTTTCAAACTTCATGCTTAGGTGCATTAGAATAATGCATGTCTTCCATAAGTATTGCACACATCGCATGAGCTTATGTTGTCAAATCATTTTTGAAAGCTTACAAAGATCATGATCATGTATACATCGACTTTAAATTTTGTGTTCCAAGAGTGAGATAGCCTTAGTACATATGATGCAAACCAGCTAGCAAAGTCTTTTCCTGATGCCCATGAGGCTACATGGCTTGTTTCGATTAACCCTGCCTAATGCCCTATAGTATTTTGATTGTCCCTGCCTGACACCCTGTAGACTATATGACACATTTTTATTGGCTTATTTTGTTCAATTTCGCCTGACGCTGGGGAGGTATATGGCTTGTGTTGTTCGATTTGGCCTGATGCCAGAGAGGCTACATGGCTTATTTTATTCGATCTCGCTTGACGTCGGGGAGGCTACATGGCTTGTTTTGTTCGATCTCACTTGACGCTAGGGAGGCTACATGGCTTGTTTAGATTTACACTGTTTGATGCCCCAGAGGCTATATGTCACTTTTTTATTGACCTCGCCTGAAGCTAGAAGTGGCTATAAGGCTCCCATTTTGTGTGACGAGATTGTTATTTCCTATATTTCACCTCTTGGGTTATACCCTGAGGTTGACGGTGCAGAAGATAAAGTTTTTCTGATCAAAGTATCAAATAGTGACCTCTCAGGCTTGAGCCTCAAGGCTGACGGTCTAGGAGTTTAAAAATTTGACTTCTCGTGTTTGAACCCTGAGTCTGAAGGTGTGAATTTTAAAGAAGTGACCTCTCGGGCTTGAGCCCCTAGACTGACGGTCTAGGAGTTTAAGAATTCAACCTCTCGATTTGAACCCCGAGGGTGACGGTGCAAATTTTAAAGTAATGACCTCTTAGCCTTGAGCCCCAAAGCTGACGGTCTAAGAGTTTAAGAATTCGACCTCTCGGGTTTGAGCCCCGAGGCTGACGATCTAGGAGTTTAAAAATTCAACCTCTCGGGTTTGAACCCCGAGGTTGACAATGTGAATTTTAAAGAAATAACCTCTTAGGATTGAGCCCCGAGACTGATGGTCCAGGAGTTTAAAAATTTAATCTCTTGAGTTTGAATTTTAAGGCTAACGTTGCAAATTTTGAAGGAGTGATCTCTCAGGCTTAAGCCCTGAGGCTGACGGACCAGGAGTTTAAAAATTTGACCTCTTGGGCTTGAGCCCCAAGGTTGACGATCTAGTAGTTTAAAAATTCAACCTCTCAGGTTTGAACCCCGAGGCTAACGGTGTGAATTTTAGAGGAGTTACATCTTGGGCTTAAGCCCTGAGGTTGACAGTCTAGTAGTTTAAAAATTTAACCTCTTGGGTTTGAACCCCGAGATTGACGGCACAAATTTTGGAGGAGTGACCTCTCAAGCTTGAGCCTCGAGGCTAACGGTTCAGGAGTTTAAAAATTTCACCTCTTGGGTTTGAACCCCGAGGCTGATGGTGTGAATTTTGGAGGAGTTACCTCTTGGGTTTGAATCCTTGAGGCTCACGATCCAAGAATTTAAAAATTTGACCTCTTGGGTTTGAATCCTCGAGGTTGACGACACGAATTTTAGAGAATTTATCTCTCGAGTGAATCTCAAATATCAAGTATATCCTTTTTTATTATTTTTTATTTTTATTTTTATTGTTTTATTGTGCATGTTGATTTTTTCAATAAAATTTGATTACATGAATTCAGTTTTTTGAAAATCAAGGGGCAAATTGTGGACACCCTCGGTTTGATCGGCCTACAATGAAAGCCCGATGATGAGAAAAGTATGAATCCTGAATGTAAGAGAGGCCCGAAACCTTTTTGAGAATGGATCTAAAAGCATGAATCCCTTTGAAAGTCTAAGTCCAGAAGCCCACTTTGGCCCAAATATATAAGTACCTCTCACGACTAAAGAGACGACGCCTCACCAAAGAGGCAATCACCTCTATGGCAACCACCTCGAAGAGGCGATGCCTCTTTATAGTCCACTTGCATATATATTAATTAGAGAATTGACAGTAGTAGGAAAATGGTGGGCCCACACCTTACTAATGTGAACATATTCACGTGAATATGTGATTTGGGGGCAAAAAAGGGTGGCCAAAAAGATTTGCACATAATGAGTGATATGAGAGGAATAAGGTAGGGTGTCTTGTCAAGGCATGAAGAGCTTAAAAGGGCATGGGGTAGAGGACTTAGAGGGAGGAGGGCTGGTTAACAGAGGGCAAGAGGACGTTTTGGAAAAAAAAAATGAATCTTCAGAAAAAAAAAAAGGAAAAAGAGTTTTTGGCTTGGATGTTCATCTAAAAAAAGAAAAAGGGATTCTTGCATTCAAAGGAGAATTAGAACTAAGAACTTATCTCTAAGGGCTGAGTGAGGAGCATCAAACTTATCCTAAGAAGTAAGAACATCCATTTCTTAATTATTGATTTCTTGATTTACATAAACTTTTTGTTCATTTTCTTGTTTGTTTCTTAGATTTATTATTTATTCTATTTGTATTTAGAGCATGATATTTTGAATTCATAAATATAACTGTAAGTCTTTAGTTGTTTGCATGTGATCTTGCTTAACTTAAGATTTAAAAAGTGTTAAAGTGTGCTCCTGCGTCTGGTAATCAGGCAACGTCCCATCAAAGGGGCGTCGCCCTTTTAGTTTGAGGCGACGCCTCATTGAAGAGGCACCGCCATATTACCAAACTTATACTTAAATTAATTTTGATTTCTTATGTTTATCTTGTGTAGTTTGTGGCTCTTTGTACATTTATTATGTTTTGTATTTCAACCTTGCATGCAATTATTAGGATATTTGTTTAATCAAGTGTCACTTTACTTATTTTTAGTTATTTTGTATCATATTTTATTTCCTACAAATTTAACTTGGTGGCTTCCTCTTGTAGGTTCTATGTTTGTGGGAGAATAATATTTTGTTTATTGCAAGAATTTTAGGATGATTTTTAATCACCAAATATTATCCCTTATCTAGTTATTAAAGCTATTTATTTTTTGCTTATTTTATTGTTATTTTGCATGTTCAAGGATGTAATTCATTTCTCCTCCCTCCTTTCTTTGTGTGTGCATTTATTTATTTTTACTCATTTTATTTTAATTGTGTAATGGGTTGTAATCTTTTCTCTTCTCCATTTCTTTGTATGTATTCTTATAAATTGTCATTTGTGATAAGTGCCGGTTTTTAAACATGAAATTGGACAAATGTGCAAATGTGGATTTAAGTGTAAAAATTGGAAACGATTGCAATTTGCATAATAATGAGGAAATGATTTAATAATTAAAAGTAATAAAATACAAAACACAAACGGAGGCCAAGCGCAAGGTTGGGTCGACATTTCAAAAGCTCATACCTAGTTTTCGAACTCATTTTCTAAGGACGATTGCTGGCGCTCTTCGTGGAATTTAATTGCTATAAAGTGTGTCCCGAGTCTTATTTGGGTGGCGACTCCATCTCCGATTTGGGTTATAAGCCTATTTTGTATTTCTTAATAGGTCTTGAGCCCATATAGTGTTGTGGTCGCTAAACACTTGGGTGCGCGCTAAATTCCGCCACTTACAACCAGCTATCAGCTATTATGATCAACTGAACCAAACAGGCCTACGGTCCCTGAAGTAAGAGCAGAATCAAGAACGGGCACGCGTATAATTTTTTGAAAAAGAAGGACACTCGTGTAATTTAATAGTAAAAGGGTATTTCTTTTATGTAGATGCTTTCCTTTTTTAACGTATTTTTGTAAAAAATCCTTTTAACTTTAAAGAAGAGTAAGTTTTTGGCCCAGAAAAGATCACGCAGATAGGCCCCAACCCAAGGCTTTATCTATTGGGCAAGGGCCCTACAATTAAAACGCCTAAAACACTGAAAACTCTGAAAAAAATTTTGTACTGGGTGTTTTAACTGCAAGCAATTGCATTCATTCCTTGTGAATGTAACTAGCTAGTGACTTCAGTGAACTGCAATAGAACATATAAAATGAGAACAGGTAAGATAAAATGAGCGGAAGGGGTTCACAGGCTTTGGAGTAGTTTTAGAGTTTCATCGATATGCTTTTCGGGTTGGAACTGGTTGTTGTAGATGAGTTGAACCACACCCTTCTTGTCAAGAACATATGTCTGTCTTCCAGGTAATGCTCCAAACAGATCTCCTGGAATTCCC